>JASAOD010001850.1:0-49896 GCA_030849845.1 Crithidia brevicula | reverse complement strand
GAAGCGGGGGGAAAGGGGGGGGGGGAGGGTTATTAAGGCACTGCGGGAGGTTGGGGGATTTTCATGTGAGAAAGGAACTGCTTGCCAACGTGGCGCGTATCTGGAGCGAGTCGGCTCTGCATCCGGTAGCGACTCCGAAAGCTCCGATCCTCCTTTCTGTGATTATGGCCTTTTTTTTAAAAGGGAGGTCTACTTGCTGTGTGAGGGCAGTTACTTGGCGAGGGGGATGTGGGAAGGGAAAAAGGAAAGAAAAAGAAACGGCACATCAACTTGCCAGGGGCAATTGGTTTTCCACGCATTTTGGCCGGCATCAGATTTGTCGATTGTAAAGTCAACCTCGAACTGGGTATCCATACCCTTTGCGCGCGAAATGGGGTTGCACTGGGAGAAAATAGGATCGCTGCCGGAGTCGTTACCACCGGTGCAAATCCTCCCCGCAGCAGCAATTAAAAAAGAAAATCATTTTTACTTCCAGCAGCCTTCGCGGAGGTATTTATTTGGATAGCAAAGAAGGCGCACAAACCACTTGGACGCGTTCGGCTAAACGACATCCGCAGCCAACGCTGCTAGTTCTCAAAGAGAAGCGGGAGAAAGTCGATGGCGCACATGCGCCACACCTGCCACGTGTGTGCGCCTTCAAAGATCTTTCGCACATCTTCTTTGAAGTCGAGTTCGTCAAGTGTCTTGCTGTCCTCTTCGAAAATAGACAGGGGATGATCGACATCGCCCACAGCGCGATAGATCAGCTTCATCGCGTCACGGTAGGCCTGCGGGTTCTCCTTGAACTTGGCGAAGTGCGCGTCGTCTGAGTGACACTCGTCGCTCCACGCGGTGCGCATAAAACCGGAGAAGATGCCAACGGCGGAAAACAGATCCGGGTGTTCCATTGAGGCGTACGTGGCTTGCATGGACCCCATGGAAAGGCCAGCCACCGCTCGATGGTCGCGGTCCGCAGAGGTACGGTAGTTGGCGTCTACATAAGGAATCACGTCCTTCACGAGGCGATCCACGTACTTGAGGGCGTTGACGGTACCGTCGTCGTTAAACAGCATGCCGTTGCCCATCACGATGATCATGTCCGTCATCTTGCCATCTGCGATGAGGTTGTCCGCAATGAAGTTGATCTTGCCGTGATGCACCCAGCCGTTTTCGTTGTCGCTGATGCCGTGCTGCAGGTAGAGCACCGGGTAGCGACGTGTGGCGTTGGCTTCCTTCCGGTACGACGGCGGAAGGTACACGAGGAGCTTCTCAGGAGTTCCCTCGGACGAGATGAAGAGGTCATTGGCCACAGTGCCGTATTCGATGTTGAGACGCATGGCATAGAGGCATGCTTGCACGTCTGCTGGCGGGACGTCGATGTAGTTCACCGGACGCGAAAACGAGTACGCGAATGGCAGGTACGGGGACGCCACCTCTTGCGCATCCACGAAAATAAGAGCGCACTGCAAGCCAACAGCAAAACGCCCTGTCCCGCACCACACGCCATCCTCGCCTCTGGAAAGCGCCAGCTTTTGACCGCCAGCCACGATCTCCACCGTGGCCGCGTTGGGGTAGTACAACCGAAAGTGCACAGTGCCATCTGCGTCGCCCACGTACTCAACTCCTTCGTCGGGAATGGAGTTGCTCGGAAAGCCGCAGAAAGCCGTCATGCGTTTTGCCATCTTGCACGTGTCGCGGCGAAAGGCGAGGGCCTGCGACACAAGAGAAGCGTTTTGCTGCATTGACAGAGTGTTTTCCGCGCTGAGCAGTAAAAGCAAAAAATAAGCTGGTGTGCAAACAGAGAAGTGGGAAGACAGAATTGATCCACAGAAGTTTGTAAAAGCGATAAGAGATTGGATCGAAGCTTTTCCTCAAAAGCAAAAATATTTTAATATGCAGGCACGCACGTATTCAGGACAGAGGAGCGAAGGATGGAGAGAGACGCGATAAAAAAAAATTAACATGTGTCGAGGCGTCAGTCCTCGCCAACAAACATCCACACACATACACACGATGACCGCGATCACACACACGCGAGTCCACCATGCCACAATAGTGCGCTGGTCTTCATATCACACGCGCCGCGGCCGGGGTAGCGTTCGGCGAAGACAAACTCCTTCTTCTCATGTGTTTTCAATTTGACAAACGGTACCCACATCATGGTGAGGGACTAGGCACATAACAGCTTGCTAGTGTTTGTTTTTATGTTAAGACATGTGTGCTTTCCCTTCCCCACTTCGCATTCGTGGTAGGGTGCGGTGTGCACCACACAGACACAGAAGTCGAGGGGAAGGAGAGTTCAAAAAGAAAAAAAAAGGAAAGATAAAAGAATACTCGCCTCAACATCGCCTCAGTCTTTGAATAACAATGGCAGAAAGTCTGTGGCGCACATGCGCCACACCTGCCATGTGTGTGCACCGGGGTACATACGGCGCACATCTTCCTTGAAGCCGAGATCATCGAGAATCTTACTGTCATCCACGTAGAGCTGCAGGTAGGAGTCGACATCGCCCATGGCGCGGAAGATAAGCTTCATCGCGTCACGGTAGGCCTGCGGGTTCTCCTTGAACTTGGCGAAGTACGCATGGCGCTTCGCGATCTCGTTGCTCCAATTGGGCTGGAGGAAGCCACAGAAGATGCCAACGGCGGAAAACAGATCCGGGTGTTCCATTGAGGCGTACGTGGCCTGTGTGGACCCCATGGAAAGGCCAGCTACCGCTCGATGGTCGCGGTCCGCAGAGGTACGGTAGTTGGCGTCTACATAAGGAATCACATCCTTCACGAGGCGATCCACGTACCCAAAGGGGTTCACCATACCATCATCTGTGAACAGCATGCCGTTGCCCATCACGATGATCATGTCCGTCATCTTGCCATCTGCGATGAGGTTATCCGCGATCACATTCAGCTTTCCGTGCTGCACCCACGCATTTTCGTTCTCGCCCAGGCCGTGCTGCAGGTAGAGCACCGGGTAGCGACGTGTGGCGTTAGCCTCCCTCCGGTACGACGGCGGAAGGTACACGAGGAGCTGCTCCTGCGTGCCCTCAGAGGTGGTGAAGAAGTCGTGCGCCACAGTACCGTACGCAATGTGCGGCCGCATGGCATAGGAGCAGTGTTCCACGTCTGCTGGCGGGACGTCGATGTAGTTCACCGGACGACTGTAGTTGTACCCAAAGGGCAGGTACGGGGAACAGACATCGTGGCCGTCTACCAGAAGCAGTACACACTGTAGGCCTGGGGCGTAGTGTCCCGTACCGATCCAAACACCAGCTTCCTCACTTTTCGCCAGCGATACCGCTGTGCCACACACAACGACGGACACCGTCGTGGCATTTGGAAAGTAGAAGCAGAAGTGCACGGTGCCCGCAGCATCGCCCTTGTACGTGACGCCTTCCTGAACTTTGTTGCTTGGCAGTCCGCAGAAGGCGGTGATCTGCTTTGCCATCAGGCAGGTGTCCCCACGGAAGGCGAGGGCCTGGGAGAGAAGGGAGGGGTTAAGAGACATCTCCGAAATGAATCAGGGGAGGAAGACGAGTGAGAACAATAGCCGACGATGTTCGCGATAGAAGAAAGAAACAAATCTAAGCAACCCCACCAAACGAAAAGGGGAGGCCAGAACTGCTTAATAGCGACTCAAAAACAGAAACAAATGTTTAATAACAATAATAATAATAATAAAAAAAAACAGAAGATAGTGTGTTAGTGTGCAGTCTACACGATTGAGCAGACCTTTGCAGAATGTTCGTGTATGTGGTGTACCTCGCCGGTGTTGGGCATAAACAACGCCACGGGAAGAGAGAGAGAGACAGATACACAATAAAGGGACCGATGAAGATCGCCACACAATCGCATTTGTCTGCGATGGAAGCGGAAGGACAAGCACATGCAGGTAAGGAGGGAGGAAGGCGACTGCACACAGATTGAAGAAGCCGCAGGGTTTTTTTTTTTTTTTGAACCCCTCAGTGTTAGAGCAGCGCTGGAAAAGAGAAGATTCTTTTGCAATTACCCTCGAAAGTGGACATCATAAGCTACTGCTAGTGGTCTGGTAGTTGGACATCGCCGCTCATGGTCGGAGTTGCCTTTCTTACCTTTTTAGTTTCGGCAGGTTTCAATAACTTTGAATGCTTCAAGAGAATAGAATGGTATCAATAAAGGGGAGGAGGGACCGGGGGAGAAGGTTTACCGATAACGTTGCCTCTACTTCTCGCTATAGGCGGGACGTACAGAGGAGAAGTGATTGCTCCCTCTTTCGTTTCCGAAAGGACAAGAAGAAAACAAACACAGATAAAAACAAAATATTTTGTAGGGAGAGATTAGAAAAATAATTGTTTTGAGGGCTGGTCTCGTGCAGTCCAGGTGAAAAACAACAACAACACCTCTGTGTTTTTCTACACAACGCACCAGCACCACATTCTCATGTCGATGGACCACCGAGTCGAGGCTCCGGGCAGCTGTGAGGCGTATCACTTGAAAATCATCATGAGGAAGTCGGGTGCGGCCTGGCGCCATACGTGCCAGCTGTGCGGGCCTCGGTAGATGCGCCGCGTGCACTCCACACCCAGCTCTGCCAGGATCGCGTCGTCCTCCTCGAAGCGCACAATGTGTGTGTCCTCGTCCCCTATGCAGCGGAAGAACACCTTCATGGCGCTCTGGTAGGCAGCGGGGTCGCGGCGGAGCACATTCATGTGATCGTCGTTGGTGCCGATGCCGCTCCAAACGGTGCGCATGAACCCGGAGAAGATGCCTGCGTACGCGAAGAGGTCTGGGCGGGTGATGCTGAGGCGACTGGCCTGCATGGAGCCCATGGAGAGCCCGGCGATGGCACGGTTGTCGCGATCTGCCTTGGTGCGGTAGCGGTTGTCGATGTAGGGGATGATGTCCTCTGTGAGCTCCCGGCAGAACAGCTCAGAGTTTGCCACGCCGTTCTCGAACATGGTACCGCTGCCCATCACGATGATCATCTCCGTCATCTTGCCATCCGCGAGGAGGTTGTCTGCGATGATGTTCACCTTGCCCGCGTAGACCCACCCTGTCTCGTTCTCGCCCAAGCCGTGCTGTAGGTAGAGCACCGGGTAGCGACGCGTGGCGCTGTTACTGTTGTGGTAGGACGGTGGAAGGTACACAAGAAGCTTCTCCACCGCCCCGGTCAGGGACGAGTCGAAGTAGTCGTGCGCCACGCTGCCGTGTTCCATGTGCGGCCGCATGGCGTAGATGCAGCTCTTCATATCTGGCGGTGGGACATCGATGTAGTTTACAGGTCGACAGAAGTGAAAGCCGATGGGGAGGTACGGGACAAGGACATCCTTGCCGTCCACCATAATGTACACGTAGCGCCACCCAATGGGAAGTTGCGTGGTGGCTGTCCACATGTCAGGCTGATGAGGGCAGCGGTTCATCGGTATCTTGACCTCCGGGGTCCAAACGAGCACGGAGGAAGCGTGGGGAAAGGCGAGGGTGATGTGCACGGTGCCACCTGCATCGCCTTCGTAGACGACGCCTTCCTTTCCTTTCACATGCGCGACCTTATCGAATTCCATGCAGAACTTGCTGTGGTCCGAGTTCACCGGGTCGTGGGAGAGGGCCTGCGAGTGTATGGCTTCATTGTGGGCCATCGCTGTAGTGGTGGAACAGAGCTGAGGAAGAGGCACAGATAGAAATAAATAATAAATAAAAAGAAAACGTAGAAGGAGAAGGCTCTGAATAGAAGGAACAGAAGCGATAGGAATAGGAAGAAAGAAGGCACAGAGTGAGGACAGATTCCTTGAAACCGAAAGATCTCGCAGTAATCTTGACCTCCTTCACTCCCTCTTCGATAGTGGTAGCCTCTTGCTTATGTGGGAATGTGTAATGACAATAGGTCTCAATTCTGGAGGTTGAAGTTGGAAGGTGCAAGAGAAGAGGCAGTGAGGATAGGAGGGCGGTACGAGATAGGAGCTCTTACCGCTCTATTAACAGCGGCAACAATCGCAACCATGCTATTAAAAAGCGACGGCGGGGAGATACATTTCTTGTTTTCACGAGCGTTCTCAGCACACAGGCGCGGAACAAACAAGCAATACACACGTCGAGAGAGAGAGAGAGATAGAGAGAGAGGTGCGCGTGTGTAATGGTGCGCGCGTATCTCATGACGCGATAGGGAAGCATCCTTGAAGCTAGGTGAGGAAGGAGAAGCGCAGAGAGGGATTTTGAACTTTCATCGGTGACGAGCCGCAATGATGATATATGCGGTTCATTCAGAGCTTCACCGTTGCTTTCTTTTGTTGTCGTCAAAGAGGAGCTTTGCCCGAGAGAGAGAGAGACATTGAAGTCCAAAAACACAAGAAATCTGCAAGGGCAAAGAAAATAAAGAGAGAACCAAAAGAAGGGAAAGAATCTAAGACCCTGATCACGGCAAACAACCAGTGAGTCTCGAAGGGTCTTCAATATTATGATTGGGTGACGTTTTGTAAAGATAAATAAATAAAAATGGTTTGTATAGCGTATGACAGACTGTGTCACCGATACGACGTCCGCACGAGGCGAGGCGACACCGGCGCCTAGAGCACTTCTAACACTGAGCAGCGCAGCTGTCCTCCTCAATAGTATATATGTGCTTGTCGAGGGCAGCTTTCGATCGGCCCTTGGTCAAGTCATTATACCTTTATTCTCTTTCTGTTTGTATGGATACAGAAAGAAAAAGAAGAAAAAGGGTTCAAAGGTGCTACCTATGTCTGCCGCAAACGTCCATGCAGTTCTGCTGCTTTGTTCTCTTTTCTGCTCCCTCTTTTGGTTAGGTGTGGTGCATGCTTTCATGTAGAGACACCACCTTGGACAGCTTTCATAGAACTTCCAACCAACGTGTGTGAAGGAAGCGAATGCGTGTTCGCGAGATGGAGGAGGAGAAGAGAAGAGCAGACAGTTTCTTTCACTGTAGAGGCAGCTGCCGTGTACATGAATTAGAAAGAGAGGAAAGGGAAAACATAAAACAAAATCAAAAACGATACAAGAAAAACAAAAAAAAAGGGGAGAAATGCGAAACACGCAGTGTGCAACGAAGAGAGAAGTAAACTGCGAGATAGACGCTGACAAAATTTGTCTTGCATCTCTATTATGTCTTTTCGTGTTCATAGCCTGCCGGAAAAGAACAGCACCAAAAAGTGAAACAATAGACAAAGAAACGCTCGTCGAACGGTTTCAGAAAAGAAAGGAGAAAAAAGGAAAGAAAAGCGGACGCTCCGATTGACAAAGCAAGGAGATTCATCGAAAGAAAACATTGAGTCGACGTTGTTTGTGTGAAGAGACACCCTGAAAGGAAAAAAGGAGGGAAAGACAAAAAAGGAGACGCAAGCCGAAGAAGAGTCCGTCTGAGAAGCGCTCCTGGTTGTCAAGTTGTAGAAAGAGTCATTTACGTCAAGCCGTGCAACAGAGAGCGCCATAGTATAGTCGATCTGGCGACAAGAGGCTGCGTGTACACGATGCTTCGATAAGCAAACTATCCTAAATCGCTACGCACAAGAAGGCAATAAAAAGAGTAAACAAGTAACGTGTTCAACTCCTTGTCAATGTTGGAGAGCAAGATAGAGGAAAGGAGGAGGTATTGCTCTGTTAAATATACGTTCCGCGCACAATGGAGAAAAAGAATATATATAAAAAGAAGAAAATAATTGCTGTTAGATGTATAAGAAGGTTTTTGTGATTCGTTCCAGGGAATGAGACGACGGTATATATGTATATGGAAAGAGAATCGTGTATCCTCACAAGACCGACAAACATACCAACAAGCAGGCCACGCAGGTAGAGCTAAGATAGACACACAGTCTGCGAACCCAAGAGAGAGGTAGCGGGAGAAAGAAAAAGTGATAGTGTGTTTTCGTGAGTGCTGTACACCACGTAGCAACAACCAGGCAAAGAGAAAAAAAAAAAATCACGAAAGACGTTTGAAAGAGGAGAGAGGTACAGAAAAGAAAAGGCGGAGATTGGTGTCAGCGTTAGAACAGCACAACCAGAAAAAAAGAGTGAAAAAGAAAAGATAAAAGCCAGATATAGTGGGAAAGCGTTGAAAGAAAGGAAAAAGATACAAGTTTGTGAATAGATTATCGAATATTTTGATTTATATCGGCACAGAGAAAAGAGGTTTTGTTTTTGTTTTTGTTTTTCGGTTTCAGCGATGAAGTCGTTCAGCGCTTGCACTCGGATTGAGAAAAAATAAAAAAGAAAAGTGGGCAGCAAATGTGAGACAGGAGAACGGGTAAAGCTGCAAGGGGAACCACTTCAGAACGGTGGGTTCAGGATGCAAGTGAGAAACATGAGAAAGGCAAAAAGCTGGCATGCAATTTCAGTAGCGTCGTGAGAGTGGCGATCATAAAAATAATAAAAAAGGTTGGTGTTTACTGCTGACGAGCGCGAGAGCCAAGAAAAAAAAGAAAGAAAGCTAGGGTGAGTGAAAAATGAAAACCAAGTGGTGAAAGGGACCCTCGAAATCGTGTTTATAGGCACGGGAAAAGGTATTGAAAAAGTAGGGAGCTAAGAAAAAGAGCTAACACACGACGCCTACAACAGCGCGAAAAAAAAACATGAAGTGAGCAGCCGAATAGGTTTTTTTTTCTCCAGCATCAACATCGTTCATGCGCACAATCCTGAGAGGGAAAGAAGAGCAAGAGAATGCCGCCCGCCTCAAGCAGAAAGAGATGCGTGAGAAGCGGAGCTGGGCGGAAACAAGCTGAAAACGCAAAGCATCACTTCCCCGCAGACTTGAAGAGGATGGAGAGGAAGTCGGGTGCGGCCTGGCGCCACACGTGCCAGCTGTGCGGGCCTCGGTAGATGCGCCGCGTGCACTCCACACCCAGCTCTGCCAGGATCGCGTCGTCCTCCTCGAAGCGCACAATGTGTGTGTCCTCGTCCCCTATGCAGCGGAAGAACACCTTCATGGCGCTCTGGTAGGCAGCGGGGTCGCGGCGGAGCACGTTCATGTGATCGTCGTTGGTGTCGATATCCCTTCGAAGAAGACGCATGAACCCGGAGAAGATGCCTGCGTACGCGAAGAGGTCTGGGCGGGTGATGCTGAGGCGACTGGCCTGCATGGAGCCCATAGAGAGCCCGGCGATGGCACGGTTGTCGCGATCTGCCTTGGTGCGGTAGCGGTTGTCGATGTAGGGGATGATGTCCTCTGTGAGGTCATCGCACATCTGCGCGATGTCGTGGGAGAAGGTTTCTGCGGTGAAGCAGTTAACATTGCTCTTCATCACGATGATCATGTCCGTCATCTTGCCGTCTGCGAGGAGGTTGTCTGCGATGTTGTTCACCTTGCCGTGGTGTACGCTGCCCATCACATGGTCGCCGTCATCGTGGAGGAGGTAGAGTACCGGGTAGCGTCGTGTCGCGTACTTCGGCTTGTGGTAAGACGGCGGAAGATACACGAGCACTTCCTCGACGCTCTCAGTGGTGTAGGAGTTCACGTAATCCTGCGCCATGCTGCCGTGCTCCGTGCGTGGGCGCATGAGGTAGTAGCAGCTCGCTTGCTCCAGTGGCGGGACATCGACGTAGTTCACCAGCTCCTGGTTGTGCTCGCAGGTGATTGGGAGGTGCGGCGTCAGCACGGCTCTGCCGTCAACGAGAAGGAGAACTTTGTGGGGGCCGACAGGGTAGGACGCCGACCCGCACCAGACCCCGTCCACCTGCCTCTGCAAAGCAACGGCGGGGTGCGTCTCGTCAACGTCGATGTCCAGCGTGGTGAGGCTCGGGGTGACAACCGCGACGGAGTTCGCCGTCGGAAACGTGAAGCGGTAATGCACGTTACCGGCAGCGTTGCCGAGGTAGGTGACCCCTTCCCCGGCGTGTTGGCGAAAGGACGAAAGCGGTGAGACGGCGGAGAGGGAGTGAGGGGAGGAGGGCTGTGAGGCCTGCTTCGGCAACACCCACGAGGTGGACCGCACATGAGCGGGCGTGACGGCGGCTGCGGACATCGTAAGGAAGAGCGGCGACGATGACGCTGGCAGGCGTCGTTGTGTACGTGCGTGTCTGTCTATGTATCGAGTGAGCTGAGGGCGACGAACTCCGAGGGTTGTCGAGGACGTTTGATTGACGCAGGTCGTACGTGTGTGTGCTTTGTGTGCACAGTAAATTTTTTTCTTGTTTTTTTCTTTCCCCGAGGGATGCGCAGGTAATGATGAATGAATGACTGAATGCGGCGTTAATGAGGTAGAGGAGGACACAGACCTACGAAAGAAAAAAAATAATCTTCTGCGAAGCAGCGTCACTTAGCTTGTATGTGTGCGATGACAGCAGCGGCGAAGTAGTAGTGCGTTGTTGGGATGACCAGGACGGAGCAAAGAAAGAGAAGGCGACCACAAAGAGAAGCAAAGTTAAGTTTTTTTTTTTGAGCAGGGAAAATGAAAATCAGGTGGACTGCTGGCACTGTCGGTGGCCATCCATCGCAGAAGAAAAGATTCACTTGCTTTTGCGAACAAAAAACAAGACCTACGTATTTGATTTTTTTTTTTTGGGGGGGGTTTAATATAACGTGTCAAGAAGAGCTAACTATGCTCTCTTTTCACGCTGCCGCGAGCAGGGAATGCTGATCGGATTCAAAATAGTTGCCTTCCGCAAAGATACAGCAGGAGGTTATCTTATGAGAATTTCAGTAGCGTCAGCGGCACGTTTCGAAACTGCGGGAATGAATGTATTCCATTAAAAGCGCAGGCTTGTCGTCGACGAGAGACTGCAGCGAGAGACAACATTTTGTCACACGTATCCACTATCAAGCACATGTACAAAACACCTGAACACAGCATTAAACGCGCACAAGACCCACTAAATTGTGATGCTAGCACGCACGCGCCTTCCTAGTTTCCTTTTGTTATTTCTGCTTCGCCGCCTTTGGAGCGCGACCAGCGCGTGCCCGGAGTTCACGCATCTCGGGGCGGTCCTTGTACAGCGCCTCCGCCGTGTGACCCTGCATCTCGCGCTTCAGCTCTCGAATCTCGCGACGGATCACCGGCGCACCGAAGGCCCACAAACACGCTAAACTCAAAAGAAAGCTAGCAAGGGTCACCCACACTGGCCAGCGATCGGGCTCGTTGCCGTTGAGCAGCAATGCCTCGTAGAAGTTGGGAAAAAAGGCCACCAAGGCGCCAAACATGCCAGCCTCGAGAGGGTGGCCAGCAAAGAGAACGTAACACCACATGCACACCATCCCTGCGTACTGCGCGGCGAAGAGGAAGGCGGTTGGTGTCATGATCCACTGCAGCAGCGGCGGATACATAGCGGTCATGTTCTCGGAGAGACCCCAGATCGGGTGCGGGCTGATGGAGTTCATGGGAAGCGTGTGAAGCGCGGAAAGGTTGGCCAATGCCGAGACATTCGCTTGCTGCACAGCGCGGTAGTGCTGCTGGGAGACCTCACGCAGCACGTTGCAGACGGTATGCAAGGCCACGAGAATCATCCACGCCGCCATGCACAGAGAGAAGGACATGGGTGTTGTGTTGGCGACGATGAGAGTGGCGTTGGTACGACGGTGATTCTCCGCCATCACCTTCGCAAACTTCGCAAAGGATTTTGTTTTTGTAAGAAGGACGGCGGCAATCATCAGGGCGGCAGTGACGACAGGAATGCCTGCGAAGAATGCGATGGCGTCCACGGCAGCTTCGCGGTACGTGTCATGAAGGTAGGAGAGCGGTGGCACGGCGCTGGAGCTGTATGTGCTGGTCTGTTGCGCCTGACGTAGGCGCAGCTGTTGCTCAAGGTCGAGGTGCTGCATGGCTGAGAAAACTTGTTCTCACGCGCAGCTTACCCTATCGCTTTTTAATTTTTTTTTTTAAATATCGGATGACTGAGTAAGCAGATATTTGTTGCATTTGTGTGTGTATAGTAACGTCAAAAGATATTAGGGCAGAGGAGGAACGGTGAATTGAAAGAGAGGGGGTCCTTGGGTTTTTTTTTGGTTGGTGTCCTTGGGGGTTTTTACGTGGAGAAAAAAAGTGCTCCCAACAGGGGTCGAACCTGTGACCTTGGGCTTATTAGACCCACGCTCTAACCGACTGAGCTATGAGAGCTACGATGCAAAAGGGAACCGAATTCTTGGCCGCCCTTTCTCTCTGATAAACATTAGCGTTTTTCTTGCGCCAACGCGTCTTTGAAAAAAAAAAAAGAGCCAACTCAACCGAAAACATCATCAAAAGGTACAGACCGAGAGGCGTCACCGCTCTCCACCGCGCCTCTCGCAATTCAAAAGCACACACACACTACCAAACCTTACAACACAAGAGCTGGCAGCTGAATACCCATAAAAACGTGCGCGGGAAGCGTACGAGAAGAGCCAGCGCCGCCCACCGCCGCTCGTGCCCCTGCTGTGGTCGCTGCCATCGTCTCGGCAGGAAGCGGGGCGGCGCCAAAGAGGTAATCGGTAAACTCGTCCACCCGCACCAGCCAGTACCGCGGCGGCTGCGGCGCGCTGTCGACGTCGTGCGCAGCCTTGTCTCCACTGTCTGCCTCAGTGCGGGGCCGCTTCTGCTGGAGAGGGAGCAGGGAAGAAGTGAGCGTGCTCACCTGATTGCCCATCGGCGCTGCTTGCGTGGAGGACGAACCTGCTGCTGCTGCCGCCGCAATCATGGACTCCGCCCACTCTTGCGCAGGGTCGCTGCCGTAGAGGCTCAGCTTGCGGTAGTCGTCCCACCCAATGCGAAGAGCCTCCTTCTGCAACTCCACGTGCCCAATGAGCCGAATCAGCACGAGGGCTGCGGCGCGCATGTACTTGTGGACATCCTGCTCTAGCATCACCCGCACCAACGCAGGTGCCGGGCAGATTTGCAGAAGACGGGCGACGAGACAGAGGAAGTAGTCCGCCGTGTGAAGAGGACCTGCCAGGCCGCCGAGGTAGCGCACGTTGCACAGCTCTTCCAGCACCCACAGAAGGGGCTTGTTGGTGCAGCGCGTCATGGTGTGCGAGTGGAGGACGCGGTAGCGGGTGGGTGGGTCCAGGGCTGCAATGGCAGCGCGGCCTTTCAGGTTCCACGACATGCCAGAGGAGAGGGAGAGAGCAGAAGCACCGCAAGAGTCGATGGCTTTTTTTGAAAATAGGGAGCTCAAGAAAAAGAATTTGTTCCTGTGAAAGGGCTTCGAAGCAAAAACCCCCTGACAGCAGCACTTGGAAAGAGGAAACACCGAAATAAAAGTAGAGGCAAGAGGTGAAAGCAAAGCGATTTCGTTAGAAGAGAGAGAGAGAGAGAGAGAGAGGGAGAGACGCGGCGGGAGTGACACGGTGGGGCAGAAGGGGATAGACCCGCAAGTCAGTCTTTTCCAAGTGCTGCACTTCGTAGCGGCGTAATTGGCCGTGAGGCGTTGCTCGAAAACACTCTACCCCCTAAAAAGAAAACTGCTGCAGAAACAACGAACCACTATCGCCACCACATCAAAAGGGCTCTCCAGTCAACCAGGCAAAGTCTAACATCGGCTTGGCTTGTCGGCTTCATTCTGCTTTGTAACGCTATCGAGAATTGTTTTGAAACAGTTGGAGACAAACAAGAAAGTCGCCGGAAAGGCAGCCAGCACCGCCGTGCGACGAGAAACGTAGACGCAAAAAAGAAAAAAAAAGAAGAATAACAGGCCCAGAGCGCAGGCTACGCATCACATAGACCCGTTCCGAAATGCATGAAAGCCCATACACGCACTACTCGCCTCTGCACAACGGCGCACAAACACAACTTTTCCTAGCTCCGCCTTCTTTTCTTCGACACTATCGAGGTAATCTACGCACACCATTGACCAGAAAAAGAGAGAGAGAAGGTGGAGAGTCTCTGCAAGGGTGATCACAAATCTACGCGCTGGTGTACAGCGGCCGCACAAACATCCACATAAAAGCGGGTATCTGCACCGCCGCACAGGCGTACGCGTACACTCGCGAGCGGGGCGGCAAGCGACCGTCATCGCGCACATGACGAAGGCTCACTACACGCAGCGTGAAGAAGCTATGCGCTAACAGCCCGTACAGCAGCAAAAGACCACTATAGTGCCGACCCGGCGGCAACGCTTGGGCAATAAGAGCGCCCAAGCACAGCAGAACGTACTTGTACCCACACAACGACGCGATATCGAACAGAGGGGAGTTCGGCACCACACGAAGGGCGTACGCGAGCCCTTTGATCACTAAAAACTCCAGCAAAAACCAAATCCCAATCACCCAGGCCGTGGAGAGCAGCGACTCCGCCGTGATCTCGCGATGCGGCGAGTTGGCGCCGTCGATGAAGGCGGCAAGGACGATGTACGTGATGACGCTCATGAGCGGGATGTAAAGGTCGAAGGCGAAGACGTCGTTGACGGGCAGCGCAGGGGCCTGTGGGCTGCTGTCGGACGCCGGGGAGGGGCCAAACCGCGAGGCAGAGGTCCCACTGGGGTACATGGACGACGGGGTGCCTGGAGGACCGCCAAAGACCTGCTCAGAGTTCTCCCCGCTGGCGCCACTGACGCCAAACTCGCCCTCGTTGCCTGCAGAGGACTTCCGCACAAACTTGGTCAGAAACGGCACCGTCAAAATCACCAGTTTGCGCTTCACGTACGTGTTGTCCACCGCGAAGTAGTTGCGCACGGCGCGGATGAAGGGCATGTACTGCGCAAGGCCTGCCTCGCCTTGTTGGAGGTGCTGCTGTAGGATGTTTTGACCGTAGCTTAAGCCCATTTGCAACATCATGGAGTTGGGGTCGCCGCGCTCCAGAAACGCGCTCCCACCAGAGGCGCTGCTGGGGGACGCGAAGTTGATGCTGGGCGATTGTGGAGTGAAGGACATCGAATAATTTCTATTTTCCTTTTTTTGTGTTTGTGTTTGCCTGAGTGTGTGGGCGAGACAAGCGCAGCGAGTAAGTCTGTGTTTATGTTCACCTTTAGCAGAGGGAGCAACAAGAGAAGTGAGGGGGACGGGTCAATGCTGCATTTTCAACTCTGAGGCGCGCTTGTGAAAGGCAGGAGAAAAACAGTGTAGCGCAACATCTCGTTCCGGCCCAACCAGCATTGCGTGTGCGAATGGGTCAGCGAAGACAGCAACACACCAAGACAACGTTGGGGACTTTATGGGCGATACTTCGCAGGCAATAAAGTGTTCTGGCAAGATCAATTGTAGGAACTCTAGCTGGTTTGTTGATATAATAGAGAAAACATGTCAAGTACACGTGTTTTTGGAGACACCGCAACGCGTCGTTCCTTGCTCCGTTAATCCGCCAGCATTTCTCAACCGAAATACCGGCGCTAATGGAGTCAGCATTATTGGTTTTTTTTTTTTTTAGCTTTAAACTTATGCGAGCGCTCTTTCGCTTCTTCCTTTAAAGGAGGGAAAAAGCAAAGAGCTTTAAACAAACAAGGAAAAAAAAAGTCATCTTAATAGGGCTTATATACTCCATTACTGTGTGACGGGAAGCGCTTTATAACAGCGTTTACGAGACACAAAAGGAGGCATTATAAAAAAAACGAAAAGAAGTGGAGAAAAGAGAAAAGGGTCACGATGGGCTCACTTCTTTTTGTTGACGGAACAGAGAAACTTGAAGCGCTCAAAGCACTCCTTCGCCGTCTTGCCCTCCACCATCTTGGCGATCTTTTGGTACTTGTCCTTTTCCTTGTAGTCCTTAAGATCGCGCAGCCCTTGCTCCAGCTGCTTCTGCTGCTTCAGCGACCACTCTTCCACTGCCGGCACGGCATTTGCCACGTCTGCGGTGGAGCCAGCGCCAGCGGCGGACGCGTGGGAGACGGAGGCGGCCGCTGCCGCTGCGGTTGGGTTGCCAGAGCCCGCGTTGTGCAGGGCGGCTGTGAGCTCACTCACTTTTGCCATGGCCTGCTCCTCCGTGAACTTGCTCCTCAACACGTCGCATATCTTGCTCCAGCGCTCCACCGAGCCGGGCGGGAACTTCGCCGTGGCCTTGGACAGGCGGCTGAGGTCCTCATCCGTCCACTCAGGACACGGCTTCACGGGCGAGGACGGCGCCGACGCCTTCCTCGTGGCCGCGACCGACGCGATGGGGTCACTGCCATCCTTCGTCTTCTTCACAGCCTCGCCGTACCGGTTCACGCCGCAGTGTTGCTCCATCTTCATGACGAAAGCGTTAAAGTGCAGGACCGCTTCCACCTCCGCATCGCCCTCGAAGGCCTTTGTTTCCGGGTCATCCGTGCGCGGGCGGCGTGCCGTGTCGGCGTCGAGGATGGAGTCACGCAGCTGCTGCGCGGCCGCCAAGGAGTTGATCTTGGAGAGGATCCACTGCACGTTGGGGCGGCGCACACGGTCGGCAAAGAGCTTGTTCGTCTGGATGTTCTCCAGCAGCCCGTGCTCGGTGAGGAACGCCACAACGGTCGTTTGGGTCTCCCGCATGGCCAGCTTCGCCTCCTGCTGCGCGCGCAGCCCGGCCTCCTCCTTCTCCTTGAGCTTGCGCGCCTCCTCGGAACGCCGGCGCTCCTCCTCGGCTGCCAGCTGAAGACGGAAGGCCTCCCGGTCCCTCACCTCCTTCTGGCGCTTCTCTTCCTCCTCCTCACGACGACGGCGCAGGCGAGGGTCGTTGCGGCGGGCCCGATCCACCAAGGTGCGGATGCGCTTCTGCTCCTCCTTGTGGAAGTGGTTCAGCTGACGCTGGTTCTCGCGCTGGTAGAAGCGCTTCTCCTCACGGCACATGCCCTCATCGATCTCCTCGATGTCCGCCAGGTGAGAGAAGTCGCGCCAGCTCTGGAAGCCCGTCCAGCGGTCATAGAAGCGCAACACCTCGGCGTGCGTGGTCTTATCCGTGCCGAGGGACGGCATACCGGGCACGCTGCTCCACTTCTTGTTACGCTCAAAGACCGGGCCAAAGGCCGCGAAGAAGGCGCTTCCCTCCACCGTCTCTCCAGGAATGCTGTCGTCGAAGGGGCGAGAGGAGTCGTAGGTCTGACGCGTGTCGGGGTCGCCGAGAATGTCGAAGGCCCGCTGGACTTTCTTGAAGAGCTCATCGGAGTGGTTTTGCTGCTTATCGGGGTGGGTCTCGAGGCAGCGGCGACGGTAGGCAGCTTTGATCTGTTCCTCGGTGGCGCCGTCCTGCTGCTCCAGCTTCAGCATATCGTACCAGTCCACCAGGAGGTCATCATCCGTCAGCTTCACAAACTTCTTCTTGCGCGAGGACGACTGGAAGCGGCCGCCTTCACCAGCGCCGTCCTCACCATCGTCGCCGCCGTTGCCGCCAGCGTTCTCCGCTCCGGCAGCGGTGCCGTCAGCCTCCTCGGCGGCCCACTGCTTCGCCGCGTTGGGATCCGCGTGTGCCTGCTGCGCGCGCAGGTCCTCGTGGCGCAGCTGCGTCGTCAGGGCCACCGTGCGGCAGAAAGCGTCGCCCTGTGGGATAACACGGTACGTCTCAATCCACGGTTGGAGCTGCGGCGGGTCATCCATCTGGAACTCGACCACGGCCTCCCCAGGCTGGAGAGTGGGGAGGGTGAGAGACAGCATCTGCATGTTTGCTTCGCCTTGCTTTATGGTTGTTGTATAGGTGAGTAAGCTGTGCTGGGCGTGACTGTTGTGACGAGATGGTGTGAGTGCCCAGGAAGGAGCAGAGTAGAGCGGGGGCAGGGAGCATTAGGTGGAGAAGTGAAGGGGCAGAGAAAGCAACACTAAGGTACACACACATACAGACCCCACGCAAGGTGAGTCCCTCAAAGAGCAGGCCGTAACTGACATGCGCACATGGCGTCTGTCGTGTTCGCTGCCACAGAGAAGTTCCCTGGCAGGACCATCCATCACCGTGCCTGCCAAGCACCATCGAGGAGCGAAAAGATCGACAGACAGAGAAGGCGTAAATGCGTCTCATCCGAAACAAGAAGGACTCAGACTGCTACGACTAACGTGTTCTTCAGCCTTCTCTAAACCACGGGCGCCACTCCCGCGATCCCTTAGCGCGGATGTCTTGGACTAAAACACTGGCGTTGTCAGGTTCTTTCCGTTCCCTTCCCTGCAGTTGTTTCGTTGGCAGAGCACCACGGAGGTGCTGGCAGAAAAAAATAAAAGGAGATATTACAAGGGTAGAAATCACCAGTGAATTGACGCAAACACACCCATATGCGTGATATTTTTTTTTTCGTCCCCTCTCCAACAACGATGCGTACATCACAGCGACGTAGCACACCACCACACAACACTGAAACAAAAAGAGCAACACAGTAGAAAAGAAGAACAAGTGAGAATCAAACCTATGGAAAATAAATATAAGTGCGAACCATAAGGAAGAGCAACAATCAGCAATGCCTTAAAAAGAGGGGAAAAGAAGGGGCACAGGCACATACAAGTGAAGAAACAAGCAAAAAGAAACACCGTTGCGCCACGGGCGTATAAAGGGTAAAGGTCGGCTTATGCGTTTTTTTTTTCAGGAAGCGCCATTACTGAGAGATTAAAAACAAACAATAAAAAGGGAGTGAGAAGAATAATGAACTGGGGCAACAAGAACAACAACAGACAGAATAAACGGTTTCCTTACGGTGAGGCACAACACCATCACCTAAGGGGATCGGAATACACAAAAAAAGGAGAAGTAGGAGCTCTGGGATCGGCAAATTAGCAGCAGTTTTTTTTTTTTTTTTTTGCATTCGAGATCCCTATTCACTGAGCAACGCACAGGGAGAGCAAAAAGGAAGAGATTGAGAGCTATCAAACGAGGCTCTCCTTACCGCTTATCACCCTGCATCGAAAGAGAGAGAGAGGAAAATGAAAAAGTTGACTTGAATGTGCAAAGATGTGCGCACGCAAGTAGCAGCGTCCACTAAGCTGGAAAAGAGGAACTTATGGTAACCAAGATAAAACAACCAATAGGTCCCCACAGCTGCTTAGATTCCCCGGAGCTTCAAATACGAGGCTACAGTGGTCGGACTACCACCAGCATGAAAACAGGAGAAAAAACAAAAATAGCTCAAAAAAAGTTTTGATCTGCGTTTTTGTCCCGAACATCTATGGCAGGACTTTCGAGAAAAGAAAGTGAAGAGAGGAAGAATAAATAAAAGGTTATTTTAGTTAGCTTGCAGGGATTTAAGACGGAGACACAATGCAGCTGTTGTGCGGAAGGGCGACAACACTTGAGTATACGTGACAGACAAAACAACAACACCAACAACAACAAATAAAGTGTTGACATAAAGACAGTATCACCCATCAGAAATGCGAAGAGAGAAAAATAGGAAAGCAGGAAAAATCGCTCTGCCAGATGGCAGCCGTGCCTACGATGGAGGCCTTTGCACACTGGAGTCAGACGAGAGTCATTTTGGGAAAGAGGGAGAGCGTGTATATAAACAAATGAGCCACGAAGCTACTTTTTAAACTAGTCCGTGTTTGTATAATATAAGGAAACGAGCAACATCACCTTGAGCCACCGACAAAAGAAAGCGAAAGCATCCACACAAACTTGAATAAAACAAGCTTGAGCTATCAATCGAAAGAAAAACAAACGAAAAGGAGGGAGGCTGATATACACAGTAAAAGCAAACGAATAACTGAGTGTTTAAGTAGTCTTCACTCGGCACACTTGCCTGACCTTCCCGCCCTCTCTTTTTCTACCCACCTTTCTCTTCCCTCTCCAAGCGGACTACCACAGCGGCCCCCAGCCGAAGTACAGCGTCGTGTAGTTGTCCAGCCGCGTTGCTTCGTCAATCAAGAAGCTTACCTGCTCCTCCGAGGACATCGCCAGCGCCTGCATGCGCGTCGCCGGGTCGTCGAAGGCGGTGGACATGTACAGCAGGTCGGGTCGACGGCAGCTGTCCTGCGTGGTGTTGAAAATGTTGACTTCTTTTCGGTTGACAGCCATCTCCATCCCGCGCAGCTTGTTGCGAATGCGCTCCGCAATGTCCTGCGGGGAGCGACTCTTCTCCATGACGTTCTTCATCTTCCCTTTGTACTGCACAATCGGGTCGTACACAAAGGCGGAGAGGAGGGCCATGATGCTATCTCGGTTCTTGTGCAGGGTCGTCTGCGTCCGTGTCGCGGAGGCGCGGAAGACGCCGTCGACGCCAAAGACCTCCATGGCGTTGGTGAGCATCCGGGTAAGGCGAAAGGGGATCGTCTCGGGCAGCACATGCCGCAGTCGGCCGACGTCGAAGCTGTCGCCGAAATCGATGTGCACCACCTTGCCAGTTGACATGGAAATGAGGATGTTGCCTAGATGCCGGTCACCCAGACCCATGATGTAGCCAACCATGGACATTGTCGCCAACGACACCGTAAAGGCGGTGCGCCGGTCCAGCCACTGCTCCGCGGTGTTGGCGCGGTGCCACATCGCACGTGAGACGTCCACAGCCTCGCAGTGCTCGCTGTTCATGACGAAGTCAAGCACCTCGGTGCGCTGGATGATGCTGAGCTTGTCCCAGTTGCCAAAAGACTCCACATAGGCCCGCAGCGCGCTCGACTCCTGGTGCGTGCGCACGTTCGAGATGTTGGCGCGGTAGTTGCAGATGGTATTGTTGATCGTGTTCGCGTTCTCCACCCAGCCGAGGAGGCCCACGTTAGAGCTGATCGGGATCACAGGGAAGCGATGGATGTACGCGCTGGTGGGAATGCGGGTGTGGCTCAGCAGCACGTTCACCATCCCGAAGAGCTGCATGACACGCTCGTCCATGCGGATGTCCTCGTTGCCCTTGAGACAGTAGGTGTAGAGGCAACCATCCGAGCCGTTCAGCTGAATGCGGCGCGGCCGCTTCTTTGATGGAATAACGTCGAGCTTCGAGCTGAAGGAGGCGATGGTTGGGTAGTTTTCGCGGTTGTGGATGTCGTATTCGCCAAAGACAGCCACCGACAAGTTGCGAAGATGCAGGAGAGGCTCCATCGCCTTCTGCGGCTCCCGCCCAAGCTTGTCGGCGACGTGCTTCGAGATCTCCTCGACGAGCTGGCTGACCACCCCAGCAGCCTTCTCACGCTGCCCGCTGCGGTCGTCCGCCATGACCATCTGCACAAACTGGCCGATATCACCCACAGTGAAGAGGAGATGGCGGCGGTTGGCGTGGAAGATCTCCATTGTGTTGTGCAGACGGCGGTAGACCTCCTCAGGGTCCTCCTCGTACTCCGCGTTCGGGTTCCACGCCGCGGCAACCTGGCTCAGGTTCTCGCGGATCTTCTCAATCGGAATCGCCGAGACATCCACCAGCAGCTTCGCGACCGACTCTGCCTCGTGAAAGATGCGCTTCGGGCAGTACTGGATGATGCTTTGCACAATCTCCTGCTTGCGCGTGGCCGGGTTCCTGCTGGTCGCCGCCGTCAACGGGCTCCCGGTGCGCGAAGCACTAGCGATGTTAAACGACGGCCCATCCGACGCGTTCGTCGTTGGTGACATGATTGAGTCGTTGATGGTTGGGCTGCCGCCACCCCCGCTGGAGTCGGACATGGTGACCACCAGCAGCGGAAAGACCACCGCCTGCGGGTGCACCTCGCACAGGGAGCGCAGAATCATGCAGATCACCTCGCGGATGTCATGGCTGTCGTTACCGAGGTGGCCGATGAGCTGCGGGATCGTTTCCACCCAATGGTCGATCGGAATGCGAGAGATGCTGTCCGCCACTGTCTCTTTCAGAAGGCTTACCCCGTTGTGTATCACCCACAACTGCAGCAGACGCATGACGGCTGGCAGCGCCTCCGAGGAGTCCGTGCAGCGGCAGATCGCCCCGACAAAGCCTTGGTGGGCGGCCTCCACGAAGTTGCGCTGCTCCTCGGCGGAGAGGTTGTGGTCGCGCTGCTGGATTCTATAGTTCATCAGACCCCAGCTGTGCCACGCCTCGTAGCTCGCGGGTGTGGCGCGGATGGCTTTGTGGAAATGGCCAAGCTCCTCTTCCCGAAAGCCGCGGCGCCAGAAGGAGTCAGCGTGCTGGTCTTGCTTCCACGTTCCGAGGCGCAGCTGCGCGTTGCCGTAACACGCCGCGTAGTTCTCCTCCAGATCCTTGCCGCAGTCGCGCAGGAACTGCTCCATCGCCTCCACCGCCTCCTGACGCTTGCCGCGGCTCCACAGGTGAATGATGAAGCCAACGGCCACGTTCGGGTTGCTGTCCACCGGCGCGAGAGAGGACGGCGAGTTAACTTCGATCGTCAGCCCCGTGTGGACGACCGAGGTCGGCGACGACGCGCTGGGGGTGGTGACGTGGCTGCTGCGACCGCTGAAGGAGCCGTGGCGCAGCCAGCTCATGGCCCACTCCGTCAGCTCCGGGTAGCTCGCCTGTCGGGTCTCGCAGAAGTGCAGAATCATGTCCGCCATCTCGTTCGTGGAGAGGACGAGCGAGTGCAGCATCAACGATCGCAGACTGGGCTGCAGAGAGTCAGGCTTCAAACAGCGAAAGCGGTTGTTCCACCGCACGTACATCTGCTGACGCCCCTTCGAGGAGCGGCAGTGGCAAAAGTCAATCATCTCCTCCATCTCCGTAAAGTGCTGCAGCATCGTCACGTTCTCGTAGGCGTGGGTGTAGCTGAGAGGAAGCAACGTGCGAAGACTTTCATCAATGACCAGCTTAGACTGCGTGATCATGTGCCGCAGACTATCGTAGGCGCCATTACTGTGTTCTGTTATGGCGTTCTTCAGCGCGACGCCGTTCAGGAAGAAGAGCCGCAGCGCCGTGGTGTGGCGCTCCGACACGGAAAGCCGCTCCGCCAGGTACTGCACATCCTCCCACCGCCCGAGAAGCCACGCCGCGGTGGCACCGCAGCGCGCAACCGTGGACGAGACGTACGCCTCACGCCGGGAGCTGACCTGCATAGCAATGTCATAGGCGCGATTCCACTCCCCGCACAGGGTGAGCGTGCGCACGTAGCCTTCGAGGATGTGCGGCGGCACCGACATGTCCCGCAGCGCTTGGGTGGTGATGGACTTTGCGTAGGTCCTCTGCGCCTTGCTCCACCAGCAGAGCAGCTCGTAACCAAACCCGGCCTGGTCCTCACCGCCCTCGTATCGAATGGCGCGGAAAAGACCCACAACGGAGTCCTGCATCTCACGCTGGCTGTAGAGCCACGCCAGCGGCCACACCGTCTTGTGAATCACGTCGCGCGGCATCTTCGAGTTCCGGTATAGGTTCAGCATGGCCAGCAGGCGGTTCTCGAGGTAGCTGAGAGCCTTGTCGTACATGCGTGTGTGCTCGGCAGCGCGGACGATGTCTTCGGTGGAGAAGAGCATGTTGGGTTGTGCGGGAATGTGGGAGCCTGTCGGCTGCATGTCCACGTCATGACTGTCGGCGCTAAACTCGTTGCTGCTGCTGCTGCTACCGTGACTGAGCGTGTAGGCGTGATTTGACACCGGCTTGCGCACCACAGATGAGACGAGGGGCCGGTAGCTGCCGGCGGATTGCAGGCCCGGCACACCAGAGGTGTCTTCCTGGGGCAGTTCAGGGTGTGCGGGCAGGCCCTCGTCGATCTTGCCGTCGCTGTTGGCGTCATCCAGCGTGTCCACCGGGGAGCAGCTGCCGGACTCGGTTTCCTCGTCTCCATTCAGCCGCTCCTCGCCGGTCTGCGGCGCCGTCTGCCGCTCCACCGTCCGTGCCTGCGTGTTGACGCCGTCGCTGTCGTTGAACGCGTAGGCGTCCAGATTACCCTGAGCCTGCTCAGCGTTGTGCGCAGTGCCACCAGCACCTCCGCCAACAGCGCGCTTCTTGGCAACGTTCTGACTCACCGCGCTGGCCTGCGGCTGGGTGGTCAAGGCGACAACGCTGCCGCGCTGCGCCACGGCCTGCCGCTCACGCACCTTTGCGGAGAAGATGTGGTTCATGGGAACATCAACTGTGGCAGGGTAGAGATGTGTGTGCGGGTTGGTGGCCGATGCCGAGCTGCGTGCGCGCAGAGAGAGGACGTTGTTGTTGCTGCTGGTGGTGCTGCGAACCAGCAGCGACTCGGGCTCAGAGGGGTGCGGAACGCGGTGGTGATCAGAGCGGCGCATCGTCCGGACGACCTCCAGCACCTCTGGCTTCACGTTGGGCTCGTTGTGGTCAAGATAATCAGCAAGGCCAAGGCATTTGCTCGACAGCTCGTGGTCGGAGCAGTTCAGCACAATCGTGAGCATCTCATTGAGCTTCTTGATTTGTTCCGCCGTAAGGGATTCATAGAGGCACTTGAAAGACGGCAGGAACAGCTCGCGACGCAGCGGCTCGTGCTTGTCCAGCAGGTCCACCATCATGCGAAAGGCAGGGTGCGGCGAGACCAAGATAATGCACTTCTGAAACTCCACAAACCACTCTCGCAGCTTGCTCTCCTTTAGACGGAAGCCGAGCTCCACGTGCTTCATGAACAGCGACACTTCCTGCCCAGCCGCGGCGCCACCGCCGGGCTGATCAGGCCCAAGACTGAGCGAGACGTCTTCCTCCTCCGCTCCCGGGAAGGTTTCCGGCACGGTGCGGCGCAGGTACGAGCCGCCACCAGCGGCGCCAGCGGGCGAGCCCACCCCGAGCGCGCTGGGGCTCCGTGAGTTGCCGGAGTTGGGGAGGCTGGTTACGCCGAGGGGACTCGCGACACTGCTGCCGTGAGCAGACATTGGACCCAAGAGCGACGCGCTCGGGTTCGCCCCGACCAGGCTTGCCATACTGCCCACCTGCATTCCCATTGAGGAGTACAGGGTGGAGCCGGCGCCGGCGCCCATGCGTTCCTCGCCTTCACCAATTCGATCGCGCAGCTGCTTGATGGTGCCGCGGCCGCTGGGATGCAGCGCCGCCAGCACCTTCAGCGACTCGCGCACGCCGGGTGTGGAGAGGCGTGGGCCCAAGTCCTCGTTGAGCTCGCAGTGCCGCGTCAGTGTGCGGATGCCGTGCAGGAGGGAGGAGAAGAATTGGACCGCTTTAAGCTCGCACACAATGTGCACCGCAGCGCAGAGGGACTGGCTGCGCACGTCGACGAGCTGGTCGGCTTGCTGGATGAATTGCAGCAGCATCGGAAACACAATAGGGATACAGTGTGGCGGGATGTAGCTCGCGTTCAGCACTATCTCGACCACGCGCAGGCAGAACTCCCGCGACTCGGTGTGATCCTGGAAGGCGACATCGACAAGCCGCGGGTACAGCCACGCCCATGACTCGGACTGCTCCTTACCGGAGAGCTTCCCAGGCTTCAGCGCGCTCACCACCTCGAGGACGCCGCGGAACAGCGGGCGGTCTGACGGGGTCCAGAGCTGCTCCAGCAGCACCACAATCTCTGGCAGCATGAGCCGCGCAATGCGCTCGTGACGCATCGCGGTGATGGCGGCCAACACGTGCAGCGCCTCTACTCGGAGAACGGGACTATCGGTAATGCGCTTCGTGATTTGTAAAACGGCGCGGACGGCGTGCACACCGCCCACGACGTCCTTCTTGTCTTGCGTCGATCGAATGAACTGCAGGAGCGTACGCAGGGCCTGCGAGCAGACCGCGTCGGAGAGGGAAGCGTCAAGCATGCGGCTCAGAGTGCGGTACACGATGACGGTGTAGTCGTAGGTCAGCTCCAGGTCGGCCTCATCTTGCATCGCCACCTCCTCTTTTTTCTTCACCGTGACCGCGCTCGACTGCAGCGACGGGTCCACGGCGCCCAACTGGCCGAAGAGGGTGAGCATGCTCAGCGACTCCTCGACGGTGCACGAGCTGCCGGTGTAGACGTGCACCACCGCCCCAATCAGTTCCTGCTGCTGCCGCACATCCGTCGAGGAGCTCGGCACGCACATCTCGTTCATGTACACGAGCACGTTGATGGCGGCGTGGCTCAGCGCAGGGGACGGGGACTGCTTCAAGATGTCGACAATTGGGTTGTAGAGCTCAAGCACGTCATCCTGGTACTGCAGCACCGTCTTCTCCTCTTTGGAGAGGGCGTCGAGAATCGTCTCCATTGTCTTGAGAAGGGACAGAAGAACGACGTCGGGCACGGTGGACTCGAGGATGCGCTTGCGAAAGGCGTAGAAGATGCGACCGAGGTGGCTGTTGAGCGGGCGGATGCACAGGCGGGTAAAGGTCTGCAGGTCTGCCATGCTGCGCAGCTGCATATTTACGTCGCTGGTGAACTCAAGCACCACCACACAGGACTCCACGGTGACGTAGAGGCTCTGCTGCACCGCGACCACCGATGGAGAGGGCTTTGAGTCCTGCGTGATGGCCACAAGCAGCTCCACCGTCTTTTCACGCACCTGCGCCGTGCTGTTCAAAAAGCTCAACAGCGACGACAGAATGCGCTGCTCCGACAGGAAGACGCGCAGGTTTGTCGCGTTGGCGAGCAGCGTGATCTCGTGCAGGCGGCAGCGGCGGTCCACCTCGAGCAGCACATTCTTCATGTAGGCCTCGAGGATCTCCG
The DNA here is from genome assembly GCA_030849845.1 of Crithidia brevicula. Classification (NCBI taxonomy): domain Eukaryota; phylum Euglenozoa; class Kinetoplastea; order Trypanosomatida; family Trypanosomatidae; genus Crithidia; species Crithidia brevicula. The sequence goes on along the minus strand of JASAOD010001850.1, from coordinate 23,699 downwards.
TGACGCGGGTGGAGTAGGTGGACGTCTTGTGCTCCTTCGCGTAGGCGATCCACTGCCGCAGGCTTGAGATGATTGTTTCACTACTCTGCTTGCGCACCTGCGGGTCTTCGTGGCGCTGGAAGCCAATCACGCAGCTCTTCAAGTCGTCGAGATGCTGCACCGAGGTGACCGGCCGAGCCGAGAAGACTCGCAGGGCAACGGTGAGATCGTTCTTGAGCACGATGGGGGCCACCGCTGGTGTGGCGGTGACCGAGATCGATGGCGGCACACTCCCCACCGGGCTGAATGCGGCGCTAATGGACGACGACAGCGGAGAGTAGCGCATGGCATTGGCCGCGCCGTAATGTTCTGGTATGTTGCCGCTGCCGGTTGCAGCGTAGGCGCTGTCCACCCCGAGAAAGCCGCCCGAGCCACTACCACCAGGGCCCTGCAAGGGCGGACCGCTGGGCCTTGCGTTGGGGTTCGCACTACCGGCTGAGGGCGTGGAGGGTCCTAGGTTGGGCGAGCTGCCCTCGCGACGGTGACCAGCGGCACCGGCTGTGTTGTCCGATGGCCGGAAGTACTGCGAGAGGCGGCCCATCGTGCCCATGGAATTACTGTTCGATCCGGGGCGGGCGGCGAGGGTGCTGGGCTCGGACCCCACAAGGGGGTGCTGCGGCACACGCGAGGAGGGTGCGGCACCCAGCGGGGAGGAGTTGCCGCAGTTGTAACTCGGATTAATGCTGTCGCCGTGCAGGGAGACGCTCTGGGAGCTGCCGGCGGTGGTCTGACCACCTGTGATGGCAAGGGGCGCCACCCCCATGGGCTCCTTCAGCGCGCTGTCCACCAGCTTGTCCAGCGCCGTCTGCACCTCGACCCTCAGCGGAGGCCGTGAGGTCTGAATCACGCGGAGGGAATCGACGAGAGACTGTGTAAGAACTGCATGGGTCAGGTAGGGCACGCAGCGCTGTACGATGTCGTCGATCGTGAGGCTCAGGTGTGCGCTAGTGGTGCCAAAGTTGAAGACTGGCGCGGATGGCGTGGCCGGCGTGGTCAGGAAGGAGCTCGCGTAAGGGGATTGCAGGGCAGTGGTGGTGGAAACCATTGCGGCACTGCTGCGGTCATCGGCGTCGCCCGCGGCGCCACCGCCGTCCTCGCTGCCACCAGCGTGCCGCGCCGTTGCGCCGGCACTGCTGCCGCCCTTGGCGGAAATGGACTCGCTTACACTCGTCATCCCATGCAGTTGCTGTTGCCCTTGATGCGGCTGCTGCTGGCGTGGGGAGCTGCCGGCGATGTTGTCCTTGCTTGGGTGGCGGGACACCCCCTCGTTGTCAAGATGGGAGAGGGACATGGAGAGATCACGCGAGGCCCCGGCGGTTGTCGGGCTCACGAGGGCCCCTGCCATGTTCAACGAGTCCGAGGGCTTGATCTGGCCCGAGTGCGGCGACATGGTGGCGGAGCGGTGGGTGGAGCGGCGGCTGAGGGTGGCGGGGTTGGTGATAGAGACCGCCCCTCCCGTGCCGGCCGGCGACGCGGACGAGGCGCAGATGGCCGCCATGATGGCCCAGCACGCCTCCTGGGTTTCGGGGCGTGAGATGTAGCGGTGCAGGATGGATTCTAGGTTTGTGCGATTGGTCGGGTCGAAGACGCGGTAGCCGACGCTGAGCACAAAGGATGCGACGTTCAGCAGCTCATGCGCCTTGAAGCGCTCGTCCCGGACGTTCTTGACCGGCTCCATGATGATGGCGCAATAGGTGGACCGACGCGGTGCGGAGGCGATGTCTACGGGGGCAATGATGGGCACCAGGTCGCAGACGGCACCGCGCACGAGCGCCGACTTGGACATGCGCTGCTGCTCCGTGACCAACACGCACAGTTGCGGCAGGACCTGCTTGTCAATCGAGGTGAGGCCGCGGCTGCTGAGCAGCGCGTGCAGTGCCTTGAGGGCGGACACCATGTGGCTCTCGTTGTGCTGGCTCGCGTTGAGGGCACGCAGGCACTCCTCACAGAGGCGCCGGTTCTCCAGCACCAGCTCGTTGGGCCGCATGCTGGTTGTGTTGCGGAAGATGGCTACCAGGCACTCGTAGGCTGCCTTGCGGAGGAGCTCGTCGGGGCTGCCGGCGAGCGTCATGCCAAGCTGGATTGCCTGCGCCCGTGCGGTGCCCGAGAGATACCGCGGGCTGACCTCCGCTGTGGCGGCACAGCCCAGCATGACGGAGAGGAACTGCGCAGGGAAGGCGACCTTCGATTGCTGGACGCGGCCGTGCAGCTGCAGCACCGCCTGCTCGCAGTTTTCCCGAAGCTCCTTTGGCACAAAGGCTTTGAGTGGGGAGTCGGGGCCCGGGAAGTGCGCGTCTGCCTCTAGCAAAAGCTTGTAGACCCGCTGGGACTCTCGAGCGACCTTCTCGTTGCCGGACTGCCGCAGAATGGAGAGGCTGCGACACAGTCGTGTAAACTTCGACTGCGGGCTCGTGTACGTGATGGGAATGAGCGCCTCAATGAAGTGCACAGCCAGCAGAAGCGACTTTTCGTTGGTGGTGCGGGAGAGCTCGGTGAGCACGTCACGAATGCGCTGCTCCAGGAAGGCGTCGCGGGAGAGCGGGTCAAAGTTGGCGAGTGCGCGGGCCTCGATGGCGTCCACGGCGTCGCGCAGCACCGCCGAGGCGTGTGGGGTGTCCACCGAGCACTCCAGCTCACGCAGGAGCTGGTTCACCTCCTCGTCGTTCGCGTCTGCCATCAAGTTGCACGCGGCGTTTGCGCTGGGGCCGTTGGGGGAGCCCACGCCACCGGCGTTGAGGCCGTACGCTGCGGCGCCGCCGATGGCGGTAAAGTTGGAGCGTGTCCCGCTGAAGAAGACGCCGGCTGCGGTGGAGCTGGTGTGTGCGGCGGCGGAGTTGGCCCCGCTGATCGCCGGGGCCTCGCGGTCGTTTGGACGGGGGTTGATCTCGACTACATTACGACCCATAGGCGCGCTTGGACTCGCGCCGGCGTTGGGGTGAGGTGCACGCTGCTGCCCTTGCTGTTGTTGTTGCTGCTGCTGCCCCGGCTGCTGAGATGCCGGACTCTGAGGGTTCGCCTGGTTGTTCGCGAAGCGTGACGGATAAAAGGCATTGGTGTTGCCCGGGGCTGCGTGCACCACGGGAACCCCCGAGGCGGGGGCGACAACTGGAGCGCCACCACCACCACCACCAGCATTGCCAGCGTTCATGGGGTGTCCACGATGGACGAAGTGAGGCGCCGGGGTTCCTTGTCCAGGTGGCTGCTGTGCGTTCTGTGGGCCCGCTGGGATGCCACGCCCGGGCGACATCCAGTGAAGCTGCTGCATTGCCTGTAGCTGTGCAGCGAGTTGGATGCGTTCGGGTCGTCAAGACCAATTAGAAGCTTTTCTGTTTACTTTTTTTTGAAAAGTCCCTTACAGCAGCCGCAGTAGTTTGCCACGCTCACCTTGAGCAATAAGCTGCGCCAAAAAAAATAATAATTTAAAATTAAAAGTAAAGAAGGACCACGCCAGAGCACTGCCGTCTGTTTCTCTCTTCCTTTTTTTTTGTGTATAGGAAAGAGCGCGTGACTAATTTTGTACCCTTTGTTCCTCTCTCTCAGTTAGAATGGCGAGCGGCAAGCTTTACGTGCTGACAGTTGAGCTTGACGTAGAGCCAAGAAAACACTTTAGTCTGTCGCTCCTTCCTGGGTGCCCGTTAGAGTTGAGCTATCGATGCCAGCCAGAGGCTTCAACGATGCACCAAGAGAGAAGACACACGCAGGAAGTGATATTGTTTTTTTCCGAGAACAGAAAACCGAGCAGTGATCAAGACGAAAGAAACGAGCACAACGATCGGCTGGAAAAATAAAAATGCCGCTTTCTTTTTCTTGTTGTGCAACGGAAGCGTAGACAGCTCCGTAAGGGGAGGGTCAAGAAGCAGTTGAAAGAAAAACAAAAAAGCAATAGCGCGACGCAACAGGCGAAGAAGATAAGAGGAGTTGGGGAGTAAAGAAAGAAAAAAAAAACCGCGCAGTAAATCGAATGATAAGGTTTTGTTCACCGTATTTTTTTTTGTGGTGTGATGTGAAGAGTTAAATTGAAAAAGAAAAGACAACGGTACGAAAAGTATCACGCACACGCACACACACAAACAGCAACAGCCTTGGTTTTGAGTTCAAGAGAAATGCTGAGGAGTAAAAATAAATAAATAAAAAAGAGAAGAACAGAGAAGAAAAAAAAAAGAATTTCGTGTTGCCTTTTTTGAGTTTCACCGCCCCATTCCAGGTCAAAGCGGGAAACAGAGATAATAAAACGATAGAACGTTTTTCAGGCGCCCCTTGCCTAACGGTATAATAGAAAGTCCTTTTAACAATAGACGTCAAGTGCTTAAAAAAAAGAAAGAAAGGGATGTTTATATATAAATATATATATTTTTGTCTTCTTATGAATGCGTTGGGTGAGCAGCAGCTCACACTCAAGCCGAAGTGGTATGCTTTAGAATAGATAAATAAATAAATATATATGTAGATATGTACCGGGAGCGACGCTAAAGTCGCGAGGTCTCAAAACCGTTTTGCCGCCACCCGCACCAGAGCGACTCCACGTAATGAGAGAGAGAAATAATAATAAAAAATTAATGATAATAAAGAAACGAGGGCGAGCTAGATGAAGAGCGCAGGAAGCGCAGCACTTGACGGGCGTCCTCGCCAGCAATAAGAGAATGACAGTGGTAATATCAGCTCCACGACGCTGAGGCTATGCTTTTGGAGGGGCGCGGTGATTGATGTCACGCGAAGACGAACAAAGAAGGAGGCTGGAAAGAACGTAGAGAGAGAGAAAGGGGGAATACCAAACAACAACAACAACAAAAGTAATGCAACAGGTGGGTAGCACTGTTTCGTTTGCTCGGAAAAAATAATAATAATAGCGAAGAAACGTGAAGGAGTGAGCGTCGTCGTTCACTAGAAAACACGAAGAGAAAGAGAGAGAGAGTTGTTTTATTTAAAAATCACCCAAAGGGAACAGCGATCTAGTAATTCGTGGGAGTATAGGGACTAATAATCCTTGACAGCACCTCGACGTACAGGCACTTCGCAGCAAACAAACAAAGAGAAGTGCACTTATGCGCAGGCACACCCACGCACACACACACACACGCAAACAAAGGAAAGAAAAGCAAGCGAGTGAGACTGCACAGTCTACTTCGTTTTGCTCTCTAAGTCTTCTCTTTCGATTAAAAAGAAAAAAAAAAAAAACAAGGTTTGAGTTAGAAAAAGTTTTACTCGTTTTTTTTTGTTTTACGTATCAACACAAAAGGAGCTTGACTAAGAAGCTTCAAACAACGTCCTATTTTTTTCTTTTTCTGTTCTACACTGGCGTTGCTAAAGTTCGATGCACAAATACGCAACATTCAGCAATAACAGAAGGCGACAGGCCCGTACGAAAAAGTTGAATGTGTGGCGACACAAATCGAGGCGGTCCGTTATAGAGAGAGAGAGAGAGAGAGAGATGGAGAGAGAGAAAGTAGGTAAGAGTGAGTTAGAGGGTGGGAATGGAGAGTAGCACGAAACCAAAGAGAGAGAGAGAGAGAAGGAGAAAAAAAAAATGCGTCTTGCGAACTTTAAACTGCTCTGCGCTAGCAACGCCGAAATATAGCAACGCGAACGCAGAAGTCTCTTCTCGTGTAAATTCCCACTAGCAGCGCCTCTCCTCAGTTGATGAGAGAGGGAGAAAGAGAGAGAGAGAGAGAGAGAAAGAGCAGGAGCAGCCTTCTATGTGCAACTGCACGCGCACGGTAGATCATCACTGCTGCTACATGTCTCTTGTGCATTCGGCGTGGCACTTGATGTACAATGCACCTCACCCCTTCAAGAGGTCCCACAGCTAGAGTTGACAGCTTCGTATCTCGCGTAGGGGTCTTGAGTGCATTCGTCATTTTCTTGAATTTAGATTTCTAGAGAGAGGAGATTGACAAAAAAAAAATGGTCAATGGTGAAAACGCATGTGCGTATTTAAGCCATTGAGACAGTGTCGAACAGAGTTACATCACTAAAGAGACCTAGACAGAGGAGGATACATAAACGGGGGGAAAAAAATCAGCGCAAAAGTGCAACAGCAACAACAACAACAGCAAAAGCTGGCGATACACAACAGCACACTCAATAAAAGAGACATAACAAAAATAACAACACATGACGTAGCTCGCATTCACAGCACCAAAAAGCCGCCATTGTGCTCTTCCGTATTGGTTGCCGCAATGCGCCAAGGTTCGCAGCTTAATCGGAGAGGAAAAAATGTTGAGTATCGAAGAGCTTTAAGACAAATTCTCGATTGGCGAAGGCCGCAAACGCAAGGCTGTGCTCGCGCAATACGCGAAACAAAAATTCTAGAGGTGACGGGTAGCTCGATCTCCACGAAACCCAGCTTTTCTGTTTTTCTGCTTTCTGTGAGAGAAGGAAAAAAACAGAGTCGGGCAGCCAGGCCCACTCAGTTCGCGTGTGAGAGACGGCATCCAAACCAAGTTTAGCAAGTGAAAAAGAGAAAAAAAAGAAAAAGTAGTCGAAAATGCAATTGTATTCACTATCGAAAAACAAAAAAAGAGCGTTTCTAATTAATTCTTTCTTTTGCCTCATGTAACTCTAATAATCAAGCACAGCGCGTTAATTGAAAGTGTGTATAACGGTGGAGTAGACGAACAAGCACATAGTGCTTCCTTTTTTCTCTTTATTGAAACAAACCAACGAAGCGAATGTAAGAAAACAACAACAACAACAAGAAGTCCCCTTTATGCGGAGAAGTATTATGCATCAGTGGGGTGTAACGAAGCAACACACAGAACAGCAATATTGGCAATCAACAGATATAGAGGAAAGTAAAAAAAAATAATGACAAACAAAACATGAAGCCGGGTCTCTCTAATGTCTAAACCGAGCATTGCTTCTCGCTCAGTTTCTTACTGGAGCGAGGGGGAGAAAAGCTGTCGTAACGAAATTTATATAAAGTGGGAAAACAGTACAGTATGATTAAAGTAGGGAAGAAGATAAACAACAACAACAACGATGAAGCAAAGAAAATGCAGAATTCAGCAACAACATAAGACAAGGAATGAATGCTCTATGCAGACAGCCTTGCTCTGTTTACAAAAAAAAAACAACGGCCGCATTCCAAAATAACAGCAAAAACCATACACAACCACTGCGTGACTTAAGGAAGCGCGTGCTGCAAAACCCAAATAAGCTTGTCTGTTCTTTCATTACCTTTTTTCAGAGATTAAATAACAGTTCCGGCTCAGTCAACGTCATCCCAAGCGTTGGGGCCCCCCTTCCGCTTGGACGACAGCGGCGATGCGCTCTTGCTCTTCATGTACGGCGAGGCGGGGCTCACCGGCGTCGCGTCAATCGAAATGGCGTCTTTATGCTGCGCCCGCCCCTCCGCCTTGGCTGATGCGCCACCGCCCTTTGCAGGGATCTTCACACCCTCCTTCTCCACAGCACGATTGTGACGGCGGCGGCGTGGCGGCTTCGCGGTTGCGGGAGCGTCGTCCACGATAACCGTTTCCTCCTCTTCATCGTCCTCGTCTTCCACCGCCTCTTCCGCTGCGTGTAAGCGGGTGGGGCGGCTGTGTGCGTGCCGAGACGCCTTTGCGCTCTTCTTCTTCTTTGTCTTCTTCGGCGACTCCGCATCGTCGTCCGCGGCCTCTGCGGCGGCGATGGCGCTGGTGGACGGCGTCTGCGTATTGCGACGCTTGGCCTCGGGCGGGACCGGCACGCTGACGGCGCCGGAGTTGCTCTCCGCCTCGTCCGTTATGGCCGCTGGGGAAGAGCTCTCGGAGAGTGGGGCGGTCGCTGCCGCCTCTTTCACCGACGCTGGACCGCCTTCAACCTCGTCTGCCGGCTTCTTTGCGTCCTCCTCACCGTCTTTCGCGGACTTGTGCTCGGAGTGGTGGTGATCTGCTAGAGACGCGGCGGGGCTCTTCGCGGGCGATGGCTCGCCTGACTTCGCGGCTGCTTCTCCGTCCTTCTTCGCCTCCTCCTTCTTGCCCTCCTCCTTCTTGCCCTCCGCCTCCACCCTGTCCTGCGTTTTCTCCTTGGTGTTGCCCTTCTTCTCGCTGACAGCGTCTTTCGTGGATTTCTTACCGCCACAGGCGAACAGACTGCTGAAAAAGCCGCCCTTTTTCTTCTTGTTCTTGTCGCCATCATTCTCCGCCTTCTTCTCGGAGTCCTTCTCCTTCTTCTCGGAGTCCTTCTCCTTCTTCTCGGAATCCTTTTCTTTCTTCTCGGAGTCCTTCTCCTTCTTCTTCGTCTCCGCTGCCTTCGTGCTGTCCTTGTCATCAGTCTTCTTCTTGCGGGAAAACTTGGACATGAAGCTCGACTTGAGGCCGCCCTTCTCCTCTTCCTTTGGCTTCGGCGCGGCGGCGTCCTTCTTCGCTTCGTCCTTCTTGGCCGCTGTCTCTTCACCGCCGGCCCTCGCGGCATCTTCTCCTTCCTTGGCCGCCTCGGCCTCACCAGCCTTTAGAGGGAGGGGCGTCTTGATGGGTTCCTCAGCAACGACAACCCCGCCGGCGTCTTGCGACCCAGTTTGCGGACTCTTTTTGCCCTTCTTCGCCTCTGCCTCTGCGGGGGCTACGTCATCGTGATCACCACTGCGGCTGCTATTGTTGTCCGCGGTGACCGACGCCGCCGACGCGTTATCTGCCTTGCCTAGCTTCTTCTTCTCCTGCCCCGGCTTCGCCGCTGAGGCCCTCGACGTTGCTTCGTCGTCGCTGTCGCTGCTGCTGTTGCTGCTGCTGCTATTGCTGCGGTGTTGGCCGCGGTGATGTGCCGGTGCCTTGGACTTCTTCGTCTTGGCCTCTGCGTGACGCTGGCGGCGACGGGAGACGCTGCCGGACGGCGCGGTGAAGTCGTCGTCAACGTCGCTGTCCTCCGCCGAGCTCAGGGACGAGGTGGAGAAGTCGGCCGTCCTGCCCGCTGCTGCGGCGGTGACGGGCTCGTGCGCCACGCCCGCCTCGGTACTCGAGGAGTCGCTGTCCTCCGCACTGCTTGCCGCTGCACCGTCGAGGTCGTTGACGGCACCGTAGTGTGGCTTGCCTTTTGCTGACTTGGAGGCCTTCCCGCGCTGCTGCTTCTCCTTCTTCTTGTCCTTTGCGGGCTTGTAGGTGCCCTCAGTATAGGGCTCGCCGCGGTTGTAGTTCTTCTTGTCCGCCTTCGCGCTCACCGCCGCCGCACGCGCTTCCTCCTCTTCCTCAGCGTTGTCGTCGTCCTCGCTCTCGCTGGACAGGTGGCGGCGCTTTGGCGACTTCTGCTCATGACGATGGCGATGCGTCACGCGCTCCGGTGTAGCCTTGCGGGGCCCTGCAAGCACAGCTGCCTCTTCCTCTTCTGAGAGCGAAGATGCGGTGGAGGCAGCCGACTTACCCTCCTCGTCCTCCTCGTTCTTCTCCGCGTGTGCTGCCTCGCGCTGGCGGCGGTGGCGGGAGTGACTGCGGCGGCTCTCCCTCTTCTCCTGCAACGCATCGCGACCGTACGGGCTGTCCGAGCGGATGGACTCGGTAAAGTCCTTGTTGTAGTCGTTTTTCGGGTTGGCCCCGGCCTTTGGTGTGCCGTAGAGGATGTCATGCAGCGTGTTGCCGTGACCGTCGCCGTCGATGATGTCGATGCGAGGCTCCTCCTCGTCCTCTTCGTCCTCCTCAACCTCCTCCTCGTAGAACTCCTCGTAGTATTCGTAGCCTTCCTCATCCTCGCTTTCTCCCTCATTGCCCTCGTCGTCTTCCTCGTCACTGTAGCTGTAGTCGCTCGAGTAGCTGTAGCTGTAGCTGTAGCTGCCCTCCTCACTCGCCTCCTCGTCCTCTACCACGTCCTGCTCATCTGTGTGGTCCTCCGCCTCGTCATCCTCGTCTTCATCGGCCTCGTTCATCGGGTGGACGCGACGGGTGCGGCGCGGCAGTTCGGCGTCCTCGGGCACGGACCAATTGCGCTGCCGCTTCGAGTGTTGCGTGTCGGCGTCCGCTTCCTCGTCACTCACTGGGATAGTCACCAGCTGTCGGTCAGCGGAGGTGGGCTGATCCACGACCATGACGGTGCCCTTGGAGGCATCAATTGCCGGTGCGGCAGGTGTGGTGCGAGGGTAAGGAGACGCGTTGCTGCTAGCGTTGTTCTTGAACGCGTTTGGCCGACTCCGCGCCGCGTTCGTTGTGGGCGTTGCGTAGGCGGTGTTGAAGGATGGCGCGTTGACGCCTGCTCCTTGCGAGATGGCGTAGCTGTCCGAGAAGGGGTACATGGCGCTGGTGTTGGCCGTCTGCGGCGCGGAAGGAACCGGCGAGCCCTGCGGATACGGCGAGGACGCCGCGGTGGAGGAGCGGGCGGGGGCGGGCGCTGAGCGACCGGGTCCGCCAGGGCCACCAATGAAGTTGCTGCGGAAGGGCGACTGGGCCTCCGTAAAGCTCTGCTGCTTCTGCTGCTGCTGCTGCGGTGGCGACCATGGCGTCGATGCCTGTGCAGCAGCGAGCTGTGAGACATCTTCGGGGAAAGCACTGCTCACGTTCGGCGAGGACTGGCTGAACTGTGGCGAGTGCTGCTGCTGCTGCTGCTGCTGCTGCACAGGTGCGTTTATCGGTGGGGCAGCTGCCACAAGCATTGACGAGGGCTCTTCGTAGGAGCAGGTGAGACGCAGCGCCTTATCGCCCGAATGCGAGGCATCGCGGGTCTCACCATCAGGAGCGGCCGCAGCGTCCTGCGCAGGGGACTGCGAGGGTGCTGCGGCATCATCCGTGGGCGTGGCCGAGCGGGAAGAAACCGGCGAGGCGGACGAGGAGGAGTGAGTGTCCTCGCTCACCATCGTGTCATCACTTTGCGAGGCGGGCTGCTCGCCCTCCTCCGGCTCGTACGGATTCGTCGTCTCCTCTTCCTCGCTGGCGTGCAGGGCCTCGCGCTCATCGACTTCTTCGCTGTGCTTGACATCGCCACTGGCGGCAGTGCTGCCGTCGGCGGCGTTGGTGTCCGCGTAGGCATGCGACGCGTTGGCCTCGCTCTGCATAAAGGTGCTGCTTTCCGTAGTGGTGTCCATTGTTGCCATAAAAAAAAAAGAGGAAATGCCTTCTTCAGTTGAAGTCGTAGTTTTAATCAAGGAGTTGCACTCCGCAGCTTCGTGAGGCGACTAAAGCAAAATGGAACCGCTAATATAAATATAAATATAAATATATGACACCCTTTTTTCTTCCTTTTCTTTTAGCTAATGACTTACGTAGCCCCGACGGTATAGATGTGGGGACGAAGATGTATGTACTGGTAAAAGGATCTGAAAAAGAAAGAAAAACACACACAAGTGAACTCTAAGACAACAGAAATCAGAAAGGATATTTTCGATGTGTTGTTGTATGGGAAAAGACAAAGAGTGGGAGAGAAAAACACACAAAAAAGATAAAGAACCAAAAGAATGCGGCCTGCAACTCCGATAAAATTGCTTCCGAGATATGGGAAGGGGGTGGGGGTAATTGAATGTGGGAAAGAAGGAAAGGAAGAGGGAGATGGAAAGAAAAAGTCAGGGCCTATCGCAGCAACAGGAAACGAAGGAAACATGCACTGCATAGAAAAATAAACAATAAAACAAAATTACATAGAGAACCGGCGTCGACCCAGTGCGCGCTTTTTCGTTCTTTTTGTGCACAAGCAAAACGTAGCAAACAAGGAGGATCAGCAATCGATCGCTGTTGTAATCGGTTACTAATATTATTATCGACCATCGCACAATTGTGCAGTGAGTGAGCATCTTCGCAAGCTGCAACTTAGTCGTCTCATTTTTTTTTCAATTTTGTCTCACGAACAGGGAGACGTGAGAGTGAGTCTCGCCGCTCTACTGCCAGCACTCAACACAACCTTACGTGTTCATCGTGCGAGCTACTTTGGCCGAATATGGAGGGGATGTGTTTCGCCCTCCGCCGCACCCGAGGTATGCTTCCTCTCCTGAAGACGATGCTCCACAAGGGCGGTCACCTGCTCCATCACTTCCCATAGCAGGCTCGATGCAAAGGCGCGGCGCTGCGTCTGCTGCTTTCCAAGGCACTCCTCCACGGGGTGGATGCACACCGTTAGCGTCCACTCCTTGCCAAGGGGTATCACGGCTCCGTCTGCCTGCGTCGTCGACGTCCCCCTCCTTTGGTGATGGCGCCGCGAGGTCGTTGCTGGCGAGGAGCGCACACTTGGTTGCGGCTGCGGCGTGAGGGATAGCGGAGGCGTGCTGCGCTCTGGCGAAGGCGAGACGCCGGCTACTCCACCGCGATGGGCCTCCTCCACTGCTGGGCCGTCTTCTTCTTCGTATGCCGTCATGGACGCTAGCGACTCCAGCGGCTCTGCAAGTGGGGAGGAGACAGCCGATAACGTCACAGAGGACTCGGAGGAGGAGGAGGAGGAGGAGGAGGAGCTAAGAAACATATTCTTCTTCGGCCCCTGCTGCCACCTGGCAGAGCGCACGTGCGGTTTTGCATCCTGCCGGTGTTCACATTCTGCGCCAGGCTGCAGACTACCAGCTTCGCACCGTGCTGCATCGTCATGTGCCTCTCCTCCCCCTGCTGCCTCAGTGCTGTTTCTCTCAACATCTCCTTCGTCATCATCGTCGTCATCTTGCAGCACGAATTGTGCGGTGAGGGAAAGAGCCATCCCGCTCAGCTCCCGTAGGGTATACGCCAGCGCCACGACATAGAGGTAGTCCATCATCGACAGTGGACGCACCTCAGCTTGCATGTTGATTCTTTGTGTTGCCGCAGCGGCGGCCCATTCACTCTTTTCCTCTGGCGTGAAGAAGACGGCGTTGATGAACCTCTTCCATGTGTAGACGTCCCCTGCAGCGGCCGATGATGTCGTCGGCAATGGTGTTGCCTCTGCGCCACGCCGTGCAGGTTGCCGTAGTGGTGCACTGAAAACACTCCGCAGGCACCCCAGGACCCACCGCACGAGCAGCGACGGCGCGGGCGGCACATCTCCATCACGACTCCCCACTTCTTTCCTTGCCTGAAGCTGGAGTGGTATTGTGTTGAGAGTTCCGTTTGCTGCTGACCCCGCTGCTTCTGCTGCTGAGCACAGGCTCCAGTAGCGGTATAATCGGTTTTGAAGAGTGCTCTCAGTCACGCTATCCGTGAGAGCCTCGTTGCACAGCTGAAGGACTTCGACCGGAAGCTGGTCCAGCTCGACACAAACTTCGCTATTTCGGGGACTGTCCAAAGCTCTATTACTCCCTGAAGCATGTCCGCTTTCCAGCGGTTCGACTCCACACTTGACATCTATCAATGGCTGAACAGAGAGGGACGCGAGTGCACATGCTGACGACGAGGTGCGCAGATGATACGCAGCACAGGGACTGAGGACGTACTCCAGCCTGGAGAAAAGTACATCCACCGGGTACACCACAGCTCGTGGAAAGGTATGTGCACGGATGGATGGGTAGGTGTGAACGACTTGTCGAGCGGCGTATCCGAGATCGGTCAGAACACGCAAGAGAGAGCTCGCCGTAGCACCAGAATGTTCTTGTAGCGGCTGGCCGTGAGAAGATGTGGGGTATCGTGGTGTGACGCGGCCACTCAACACATAACATCCAATCAGCAACAGTGCGAACGGATGGCTCAGGCGCGCGGCTTCGCAAGACGTTGGGTGCGACGCTGCGCAGGGAGAGTGAGAGGCCGGATCGGAGGCAGCTAACAATAGCCACCGCAGTAGCGCTTCGCGGCGTGCCCAAGGCATGCGATGCGCCACCTTCGCAGGCGCTGCAGAATCGACGTACACCTCTCCCTTTTCCTCTTCACCGTAGAGCAGTATCTGCAGTTGCTGTAGGGCTCCGATGAAGCCTTGCAGTGTCCTATCACGTCCATCTACCATCGATGTGGTCGACAGCGATAGAGAATGAAAACAACCTTCAAGCGCCTTCAAGTGTTGCTCGACATCGTTACTTTCCGCGTTGCTCACCTCCACCACATCGGTGCACTGCAGCGCACGGCACCGCCGCAATGCAGTGAAGTAGTCGCGCAGCGTCTCCTTCCCCTCCGGTTGCCAGCCAGGCCGGGCAACTACTTCCTTTAGTGGGAGAGCTTCATTTATAGCCGTGCTGTCGCCGTTACTGTGTCCATCAGGTCGCACTCGGTCAAGCCCCAGCAGATCCCACACCATGCGCAGATCCGCCACGGCCACTGCCGCGGCCTTTTCGTGGAGGACGACGCCCACGTAGCGGTACACAAGGTCCCAGCAGTAAGCCAGAACGCCGTCGTCGCTTGCAGTTTGCGTCATGACGACCTCGCAGAGATCCGGGTGGGCTGCAAAGCAGGACAGAAGGCGCAGGCGCAGGGAGGACACCATCGCTGCGGCTGCGTGCATTGCATGCGTGAAGGTGTGCGCCGCCGCGTGCGGTTTGAGCGCGGCTGCAACGGCGCTCAGAGGCGGTCGACGCGGTGCGCTGTCACTCATACCCGCCTGCGTCCTCCGGGGCGTTAGCTGCTGATGTGCTGCGCTGTTGCTTAGCGGTACGTGCAGGCACGCGCTGAAAGGGGTGCGAGGAGGGCCACCTCCATCTGCGGCGCTTGCGGCGAAGTGCGCTAGGCCACACCAGGAGTGCGTGGGGCACCACGGGTAGCCAAGAGAAAGATCGTCTTTCGGAGAGACCGCGGCTGTGGCACTGTGTAGGCGTGCCAGCAGTGCATTTGTGATGTGGGGCAGATTCGCCTCGCAACGCCCATCTTCCTCGCTTTTCGAAGGTCTCTCAGGCGCATCTGGCGCGGTGTCGCATCCATAGATGCACGCAAAGCACGCTTGAAAGGTGTGCAGCGCAGCAACGCACTCGGCAGACTGCGAAAGCTGGTCCATAACACATCGAGCATGCTGCCACAGTGTGTCCGATGAAGTTGGCACGCGCGCTTGCGTCTCCTCTGGCAGAAACGATAGCGCTGCATTAGGCTGCGAGATGAGGTCATCCACAGCGCGGAAGAGCGGCTCCCACATGCCACTCAGCGCCGCAGGGGATTGGCGCAGCGTTGCGGCGGGGAAAGTGCCACTGCCGCCACCACCGCCGTCTCCCCGGTCGTCCTCTACCCACTTCGTGTTCTGCAAAGTGAAGAAGGAGGAGCCGCTGCCACTACCACCGGTGCAGCTGGCTGAAGCAGGCAGCAGCACCACGTTCACCGCGGCGTCTGTGCGAGGCCACGTCCCACACACCACCACCTCCGTCGCCTCACTGCCTTGCAGGCTGTGGTGGGTGCCGGGCCCGCATCGCTCACCACGCACGTGCTGGCCAAGAAAGAGCGTTCGCCACGGGTACTGCGGCGGCCCGGCCCCGGCGGTGGCGGAGGAGAGGGCCAGAGGTGCGGCGCTCGGATCCGTGACACGTGTCAGCTCCACACCGAAGCCGTGCGGGAGTCCTGAGGCCCACTCTCCGCAGTACTGCGTGCAGAGTGCGGTGTTAGGGAGAGGTGCGTGTGTCGGCACCCAAAGTTGTGGGTGAAAGAGGCTGGAGGAGGGATAGCAGATTGCAGAGACATTTGCCGTGAGCGGGGCTGCCTCCTCCTTGTGGGTGTAGTGCGCTTCGCCAAGGCCGTCGGGCAGTAACACGATGTGGTCCACCCATGCCAAGCCGCTGAAGGCGTTGGCGGCCGCGGCAGAGCTCCACTCTGGCGAGAACGAGGAAGGGGCGGCGGGTGGCTGCGGGAGCGCAAGGTGAACGTAGCGACCTCCGTGTGCCTCAACAACTACTGCTAGTGTAGACGTAGTTGGTGTTGCTGCCATGTGGTCGAGCTTGGTGAGGAGGCGCTTCGTTGCTGGCGCAGCGAGTGCGAGAGAGCCCATGTAGAGTTGACCTGTGCGGATCTCCCACGAGACTGGCCCACTGCCGGCGCCTTCCGCAGGTGTTTGTTGCCGCACCGAGGCGGGGCTGCACGCCACGTGCGCGTGGATGCGGCGCAGCGTCGGTGGAGGGGGCCAAGTATCCGGTCGGGAGCTTCCTGCCGCAAGGGAGAGAGGCCGTGGCACCACCAGACAAGGGACATCGTCTACCCACGTACACTCGAGGACAAACCGACCATAAGCCGTCAGCCGGCCGCGGCCGTGGCGTCGCCCGTGCACAAAGCTGCCTTCAAACACAACCAACGATAGCAGAAGCAGCCGAGACGCACTGGGCAGCTCAGCGCCAGACGAGGCAGCTCGGCGACAGTGATCATGATGATGATCGTCGTTGTCGAGGTCTTGCAAGGCGGGACAGACGCTTGTCGGGATCAGAGCTGGCGAAAGGAACAACACCGGCTGTGAAAGGGGCGCGCCTGCTGCTTTCGCGGAGGCAGTCGGTGGAGCATAGGCGGGAGTCGGGTTGTAGTCTGGCTTGGGCATGGCGTAGAGCACATATGTCATCACACCCTCACCGTGCGGCAGCGTGCGCAGAGACTCTCCGTCCCTCGACGCCAGTGTTTTCTCTTCCGGTGGGTTTGCAGCAGCGGCTGCTGGCGGGGCAGTGGTTGACGGGACGAAGGGGTGCAGCAGGGAGTGCATGAAGCGTGCGCCGACCGATAGTTCCGCCTCTACTCCCGCAGACGACGTTGCAGGTGTTGCGGTGGCCGCTGACGGCGACGGAGGCAAGGGATCCGCTGGACCAGACGGCAAAGGCGGAGGCCGGTCCACGAGAGCTTTTCCCGTGTAGCGGCACTGCTGACGAACATACAGGAGCCTCTTCCACTCGACACCACTAACGCTGGGATTGTTGCTGCCGCCGCCTCCAGCACTGGGCTTGACGGAGGTGCTGGCACCGTGAAAACGTTCCTTCAGCGCCGCCATCGCGGATGCAGAGGCCATCACGTTCTCCTGTGCTGCATCTCCGAGTTCCTCAAACTCGCCCTTCCCCTCCGCGTGACTGCCCCCCTCAAGCGTATTGCGGACTGTCATGTAGAAGGACGGGTTGGTGAAGTAGAGCAGCGAGGCACCGGAGGTGGCAAGGAACTGCTGGGCGGCCTGGAGGGTCGTGTCCAGCTTGGCTCCTTGGGAGTGAGATGTCTCTGCGGGCTGTGCCTCTGTGCTTGACCGTTGCGTTCTTGCCGTCGACTGCGCGGTGGCGGGGATGAGAGAGGCAGGCGAGTTTGACGGGGCCGCGAAGGATCGCGCTGCAGGGCCGCTGGAGCCATCGTCTACCCCCTGATCCGCGGCGGGTGACAAGAACGCTTGACAGGAGGAGACGAGAGGTGGCCCTGGTACACGCTTGCAGGACAGTCGTGCGTGGCGGACGTGCTGGACGGAGGCAGCTCTCACCGCACCATCTGGGAAGCTCGTCGCGGATGCGGCGGAGGAGGCGGGTGAAGGCATGTGAGACAGCGCTGCGTTTTCGTGATCAAAGAGAGAGAGAGAGAGAGAGAGAGAGAGAGAGAGAGGGACAGCGAAGTACTTGTACACTTCCTAACTGCCTAAATCTTTGTAGCTACAAAGAGCAGAATCGTTATAAAACAAAAAGAAGACTGATAAAAATTGAGAGAAAAAACTCACAAAGAAATTCAAAGTTTTGAGAAAAAAGGCAAAGTGTACAGGAGTGGAGACGCGGATCTTTTTAGAACTCAACACTCTACAAAAGAGAGTCCTGTCCACGAGCGCGGTAAAAAACGAAACTACAGCAGAAACAAGAAGCAAAAAAAAAAACACTAAATTCGTTGAGATCGCTGTATGGATCTTACGCTGTGACTCTTGCTGATACTACCGCTTTTGAGACGAGCCTGGGCTTTTGTCCAAATTTGTTAAAGAAGAAGAGGCACGAGTATGCTACGAGTTCGGGCCTTCACAGTGAAAACAACAACAACAACAGCAAAATAGTAAGAGGAGCAAGGAGGGAGTTGTGGCAGAAATATCGCTTCATCCGATGAGGCGGGGCACAGGGGATGACAGAGCAGTACATGTACTGGAAAGGAGGCACAGGAGCTGCATATGCACAGCCTATCTCGCCAGCCGCAGAGCCACAGACACACACACATACACACACATAATTAATAAAACAGATGCGATTGTTCTTGCCAGAAGGTAAGGCACCGCCCTATTTCAGGGGCACAAAGGAGTGATGATTACGAGAAGCATCTCACAAGGTAACAGCACCACTTTAAGGACAGACTAAAACGCATCGATGAAAAGCGTTGCTGCTTATCTGTTAGTCTAGAGTGATAGCAGAATTAGTCAGAATTCTTTACTAGGGTCTACTTCTTATTGGTGAGATAGTGTCGATGGATCGAAAGGTAAAGAGAAAAACATAACTTCAATATGTCATCTTTCTATGAGAGTTGTGCGGTGCGCATCCACGTCGCGTGTGCGTTTTCGTACGTGTGGCTCAATGCAACACCAAAGAGTTCATTTACTGCCCGAGAAAGCCGTCACAGTCAGCAGGGGATCGCTTCATATTTAAATAAAAGCAAATGAAAAATGATCCGAAGCGCAAGGTATAACCCGTTGAAAACCCACGGGAGGCTAACCTCTGCCTCCGTCTCTTCATATAATCGGTTCTCTCGCTTCCATTCACATGCTTCCGTTGCTGCCCGATGCTGCGGCGGTGGATGGGGCCAGAAGGCAGCTGTGGCCAAGCACGTCCTCCAGCGCCGCCGCCGAACGCCCTGCAACGTAGTCACGCAGGGCACCCACTTTCCGCGTCCGCCGCCACCACCGACGCAGCACAGCGGAGCGCTCTTCCTGCGTCACGTGCACGCTCGACGGCAGCTCACTCGTGACATCCGCACAGTCGCCATCCTCCTCCACCATCTCACGACCACCCTGCCGGTTCACGAAACGCAGCGCGGTGTCGTGGCCGAGAAGCAGCGGGGAGGGGTCCGCTACGTCTGGGCAACGACGCAGCACGCTAGCCGACACCGAGGTGGCTGCGGAGTCGTAGTAGGCCTGAGCGGTGGAGTAGGGGAGAAGCACCTCGACAGGTCGCAGGCGCGATGTGCTGCTGTTCACCTGCCTGCGAAGTTCTTGCCCACTGGGGGGCCACTCGCAGCGAGCCGGCACGTCGAGCACAGCCCCAATGGGTGGGGCAGTCAGTTCGGGTGTGGTGGGACCGCGTGGGAGGCCGAAGAGAGTTTGCTGACCACCTCGAGTGGGGGGAGAGCTAGCGCTTGGCGCCGCAGCAGATGCCAACATGTGAGGAGCAGCGGTAGTGGTGGTGGTGGAGAGTGAGGCTCCACCGAAGAGAGCTTTCCACGCCGGTTTTAAGCTGCCTGCAGGAGTAGAGCTTTTGCGGTCGCTTGCCTGCTCTACCGCTTGAGTTGCAGACCCAGACACAACGGAGGCGGTAGTGGTGCTCTTTGCGCCTTTGTTCGACGATGCCGCGGGAGGACGCCCTCGGCGTGCTGCCCCTGGCGCTACTGCTGCAGCAGCAGCTGGAATGGATGTTGAGGGTCTAGCACCAGGTATGCGAGTATAATCAATGTGTAGGGTCGGGTGATCTTGTGCATTGAGCTCTCCCACAATGTCTGACACGTATTCCACATGGTCGTCCAGCACCCAGTACTCATAGCGGCTACTGTGCACTTCGTTGTGCGAGAGGTGCGTCATGTATTGCCCCAACGCGCAGTCCCACTCGCTCGCCGCAAAGCTTGTGTATTGCCTGAACTCCTTCTCCACAAGTCGCTCCGCGTTTCGACACCGCGGCGTCACCGTGACGCTGCCACCCGTAACCTTCCTCTTTTCAGAGCACTCGCTATCCACCTCACCCTTTCTTACCTCGCGTGGGTTTTTATTATCTGCGGCCGTGTTCTCATTGGGCGGACAAGTGGCAACCTCCGCGCCATGCTTCTGCGTTTCCCGCGACTGCAGGCGCAGCAGCAGCATCTGAAGTCGGTTTAGCCAGTAACGAATGTCTGTCGTGGTGCGGCCCGCTGCATCGCACAAGATGGCGCTGGTCAACGTCGACTTTAGCCGCTGCTGAGCCTCCTTTGTAGCCTCATCAGCACGAGATGACGCCTCACACCCCCGCGTTTCCATAGGGTCTCCGAAGAGTGCGTGACAGAGGTGCTCGGCCAGCTCGAAGAAGAGAGCAGGGTCACGGAGGGTGAGGGAGCCGGTGAGGTGATCCATGTCGTGCTGCCACGACGCAGAGGAGGGCATCTTCGATAGGTGGAGTTGCTGCTGCTGGTGCGGCGAGCTTCCGGTGGGCAGCGGGGAGCGCGGGAACGCCTGCGCGGCAACGTCGGGTGCGTCGTGCGTTGAGCCCGACCAAGGAGAGGTGCGTGAGCTGAGCGTTGGTTTCCACTGGAGGAGGTTTAGTTCCACAGCGCCAACGGCGAGAAGCTGGACGAAGAGCGCCGATGTTGGGAGTGCGTCAACAACGGTGAAGGGCGTCTGCGTGCCAAAGAAACTGGAGACGAGGGACGCGTTAAGCAAGATGTGCGTGTAGCGGGCCGCAAGCTGAGTCGAAAAAGAGGCGCCAGCGCTGGCCGAAGCACCACCGCCGCCACCCGCAGCGGCCGCTGATGGTGGTGGTGGTGGTGGTGAGCTCACACCCGCGCTGCTGTTTACACTGCCACCCGCCCCGGCAGAAGCCCCTGTCGCCAACCTCGTGGGCGAGAAGAAGGAGAGGACGGAGGACGCGGTGTTCCCATTGTGGGAAGGTGAGGTGCCTCCCGAGTAGCCGTTGGTACTGTCCGCAACAGAGGCTCCACCGCCACCACCACTGCTGCCTGTACCATTCTCAGTTACGGCTGCCGCCGCAGCCCGATCACCAAGAACAGGGGACGCCTGCAAGGCGCGATGTGAAGCCTCGAGGGAGTCCATGCGCGAGTTTAGGCCTGCCTCTTCACAAAGTTGCCAGTAGGTCGAGAGTGACGGCAGACCGGAGGGGGCGCCTTTTATCGAGTGCACGGATGGCGCCGCTGAGGCGAGGGAGAGGTGGGGCGTGTCGTAGCGCTGCGACGTCGACGTATCTCCGGACACGGTCACCACGATGGGGACTTTGCTGCGATGGGCCAAATCGCGGATTGCGGCGTAGAATGGCTTTGCTGACTCGTCGCCAAGGAGGATGTCGGCGTCCTCGAAGAGAAGAAGGGTGCGGATACCAACGGGAGACGCAGCAGGCGTCTGCGTAGGAGCCGGTGAGGCCGCCGCCGTTGCTGTGTTTGTGCTATTGTCAAGCGGCGGTGGAGGCGCGAGAGGGGAGATGGCGGGCGGAGGGACCTGTACGACGGCATCGTCGTCGTCGCCTATATCGTCTACGTTCGTCGAAACTCGCTGTCGCTTAGCGGCTTTTCCTCCTGTCGTCTCTCCCGCTTTGCTGGTGCTGCTCTTGGCGAAAAAATTAGCGACTGCCTGCGCTGAAATGCCGTTCGCCTTTCGCGCCTCTTTGCGTTTATTCTCTGCCTCTCGCTCGGCCGCCTCGGCTTCCGCCTTCGCTCTCTCCATCATGGCTGCGTGCTGCTGCTTGAGCTTGGTCAGCTCCTCCTCCGCGTTGAAGGCCGGGGAGCCCGGGCGCAGACCGCTAAGACGGTAGCTGCGCGTCAGCTCGGCTAGAAGGTGTTCCACCGTCTTGGAGCACCGCCGTACCGATGCGTTCATCTCCACCACACGGAAGCCCAGCAGCTGCGCTGCGACGTACACCGCTGCAGTTTTGCCCGCTCCTGTGGGCCCTGAGACGACGGCGATGTTGGTAATTTCGTCTCGTGCATCGGCCGCGTCATCGTCGACGCCTTCTCCGTCGCTGCTGCTGTCGGAGAAGCCGCCTTGGCCACTGGACAGAGAGTCGGAAGGAGGGGAGAGCGTGCGTTTGCCACGCTTGTCCCGCTTTGTTGTTTGTGGGCTGGTCACCACCACCTCATCGTCGCTGGCAGATGCAGAGGAGGAGGAGGAGGAGGACAACACATCCTCGCTGTCCGGTGTACTCTGTCGTCTGCATCGCCCATCGTGCTTAGTTGCGCTGCTCGCTTTTTTTCTGCGACCCCTAGAAGTGGCGCTGTGGTCTTCACCGGAGACCTCGCCAACGGAGGGAAAGAGCATCGCCTCCAACATCGCCGCCGCTGATCGTCCAGCCGCGCCTTCCTCCGTGTTGTCCCGGTGGAAGTAGCCTTTTTTCTTCGCTCGTCGACGCTGCTGAGCCTCCAGCTGCTCCTGTTTCTCTTGCTCCTTCTGTGCCAAACGCGCACTCCGCAGACGATTGCCGTAGGCGTCTTCGTAGTAGGCGCCGCGGGTCGCGGAACCAAGAGCGGTACGCCGCGCCTCTTCCCGCATCTCCTTGTAGAAGGGCAGCGCAGCGCACACACGCGGGACACCTGGCTCTGCCTTCGATGCTCCGTCAGCGGTCCTCGCCGCGCGACCCTCTGCGCAGGATGGCGTTGGAGATGCCCCCGGCATCAGCGCGTTGCGCGACCCTGCGAAGGCTTGAGCGGCTGTAGCAAGAGGTGTAATGCCCGTTTTCACGGCGTGTTTCCAAGCGTAGCAGTACAGCTGATAGGCGTACACGGCCGGGTGGACAGCCGTCAACGGGGATGCTGTGTCGCTGAGCGCAGTAGGGCTGCGGAGATGTGGGGATGCAGGCAGCTGAGGCTGCGGCTGCTGCACGACACGTAGCTCCTCCTCTTCGTTCTTCGCAGATCTGCGTTGCTGCGAGGATGGAGGCAGGCGGGGCACTGTGGTGAACGAGTTAGCAGAAGAAGAAGCAGTTACGTTTAAGCCGTCAGAGCCCTCGGCCTTCAGTAATGTTAACTCTGCCTTTTTCACTTCTCCGGCTTCTTCAGCCGCCGAGGACGGGGCAACAGCGGCGCCGAAAAACTTGAGAAATGCACATCGCTTCTGCTGCTTCGCCTGCGCCTCTGCGACCTGCTGTGCCTGCTGAAGTTGCCGATGGACCTCCTCTACCGCGGAGCGTGGGGGCGGCGCAGCTTCAGTCTTGGACGTCGATGATGCCGTGGCCTCAATGGCCGTCTCCACTTTCGCACGCTTCCGCTGACTCATTCTGCCACCATTCTCTCTCTTCGCAGAGATCGTTGAGGCCGAGGGACTGCCCAATACAATGCCACTGTTCCGCCACGTCCGCAGCCACTTCAGCAGCCGCACTGTCTCTACCGCAAAGGAGGTGGTGCGCAGCAGCGGGGCAGGATACTTGAGGTATAGAAGGGATCCATCCTCACCGTAGGGCGGCATGCTGTCTGCACCGTCTATCGCAGCTGTAAACATGTCGGCCGCGATTGCTGTGGGTGATGGGCTGCTTCTCTGAGGAAGCGAAGGGAAGTCCGTAGTGTTGGCGGGGGACTGAGGCGTACCGTGATCGCTCTCGCCGCTGTTTAGACGCGCGCCACTGCCCGCTTGGTTGGCGACTTCTCTTGCATGTGCAGCACTTCGTCGATCTGGACGCTTTAGACATACGAGTAGCATCGCGTAGCGCACAATGTCCTCCGTCAGAATGGGCAGTTCGTACAGCCGCCGGATGTGCACGGCTTGATCTTCGGCGTGCTGTGCTGCACGCTGCTTCTGCTGTGCCTCACGGTGGTGCTTCAGCAACGTCTCCACCAGCACGCTTGGTGCGCGGTGACGCTTGTAAAGCTGCGAGGGGTGCCCCAGTTGCAGAATGTGCTGCGATGAGGCTGCTGCTACGCTTGCCACTGGCCCCATTCGCGTCGTGTGCAATGGGGAACAGGAAGCGCTGTTTTTGTTCTCCGAGGCGCTGGCACTGGCCGTCGGCTTCTCCTCCACAGCAAAGAAGGAGGTTGCTGTTTCGCGCTGCCGCTGTTTGTTCGCTGCCTTCTTTCCGTTTGCCTTCGCGTGGGGCG
>JASAOD010001849.1:0-48240 GCA_030849845.1 Crithidia brevicula | reverse complement strand
TAACCTAAAGTTTGACTTTCATCGCAACAACGTCAATGAAAGTAAAACCACCAACTCCGTCCAAGCATCTCTACCACCAAGGTATGGGAAAAAGCGAGAGAAAAGAAAAGAGGAAAAACCGCGCGTTTTTTTTTTTTCTCGAGCTGCCTCATTGTTTCTTTTTTGTTTGTTTGTTTGTTTCAAAGGTGCCCTTCATCATCTCGGCTTCCGTCTTCACCATTCCATTCTAAAACATCTTGGCCGGCGTGTTCGGCGCGGTGCTATTGTGGGTGTTTTCGATGTAGTGCTTCCCTGACAGCAGCCCCCACATGGTGGCCACGCCAAAGAAAATGAAGAGCACGCCGCCCACCACATTCACCGTCTTCATGGACACACGCTGCGCAATCAAATTGCCACACAGCACAGCGCCACCGGTGCAGATCGCATGGCCCAGCACACCACCCACCGTCACCGCGTACGGATTTTTCGCAGCCGCCAGAGCGATGGTGGCCAGCTGGCTACGGTCACCCCACTCCGCAACAAAGGTGAGCGTGAAGGCCTCTACCATCACAGGGTTCAGCAGCTTGCGCCAGCGGCGGGCCGGTGCGCTCCGATAGACGGAGGAGCCGACGCTACCGGTCTCTGTGGGGTCGTTGGGGTCGCGGCGACGCAACGCTGCGGCGGCCTCGGCCATCTCATCCTCACTCTCCTCGTCCTCGGCCTTCTTGCGCAAGAGCTCGTCGTAGAGAATTTTGCCGCCAAAGACGAGGAAGAGGACGGCGGCGAGCATCTGCGTCATGTAGACGGAGAGTAACGAGGGCACGATGACGCCCATAAGAGCGGAGAGCACCGTCATGGCGGCGAGGGCGGAGATGGCGCCGAGGTACACTGTCAGGCGCGGGTGGCGCATCGCCATAAGGCAAGCAATGAAAAACGTCTTGTCGCCGATCTCACTAACGAGAATCATCGACAGTGAGGACAGGAACCCATCCACCGGGCTGCTAGACTTCGTGATCTCCGTCGCGTTCTTCATCGTGGATGGTACGCGCTTTTTGGAGTTTCCGTTTGTTAGTCTGTTTGAGAAAATGTGAACAAGGATTACAGAGACGGACAAAAACGCGTTTATCCGTGCTAGAAGGAGAAGAGACACAATTACTTTTATTTTATTTTTTAATTTTGAGTGCAGTTACGCTTAGAGAATGTCAAGTGTGCCGAAAAGAACTTAGAACAGAAGAGGCAGACCTCAAATGAAAACCAAAGAGAGAACGATGTGAGTAAAGCGAATGGAACTATCAGGGCCTCTAGTGGAGGTTAGACTTTTGACGCCTCTTTGCCGTTGTTGTCGTTGTTGTTGTGGATGGCGCTGAAAAAACTCGACGACACAGTTCAATATAAAAAAAAAGCAGGAAAGAAGAGATAGGAGAGTACATACAGAGTTGACCGTTCAAGGAGAAGCAGCACGGCTCTCCCTAAGTAGCCACGCATGAATTGATTGAAAAGCGTCGACTGAACAAACAGTCAAGCGACGCGTGTAGGACCGAAGTCCAAGCATAACGACAGAATGCGCCGTGCGTTAAAGCACAAGCACTTGCACGACAAATACAACAGCACTCCCCCCTCACTCCCTCTGTATTTAAAGCGCTCGTGCTGGTTAGAGTGTCTCTCTCGAGTAGATCGGCGTATCGGTCCCTACAGCTCCTGAAAAAGTTTGCTCCTTTCCTCTTTCTTTTTCTCTTTCGAGAGTCCTCACAGCGAGCTCTTCTGCCTAAAGATCCAATTGACTCTGGCGGAAGCATTTTAGACGAGTGTCATGAGAGTTCGAGGCGGCGTTCGCATAAAAGAGAAGAAATGGAAATGGAAAGAGATAGAGAAAGAAAGAAAGGACGAAAAAGGGGGGGAAAAGTGTATCGTGTATTTGATCCTCTCAAAGAAGTAAAGTAGAACGAAGGGTGTGAGCAACGTTTAAGAGACAGAAGAAGAAAGGCTTTGCTCCGGATCTCATTGCAAGACGCCGTAACCTTTCTCGTTTGTTGTCCTTTCTGGTAAAGAGCACAGACCAATACACTACCGCCCTGTCTTGTTGACACACACACACACATAAACACACAATCCGCATCTCTCCGCCTCTTCTTCCCTTTTATTCCTCTTTCTCGGGTCTTGGTCAAAACAGAAAACAGTCGAGTGTAACTGCAGTGGGACTTGCCGCGAACAACGATAGAACTTGAGGGGAATGACTCAAAGAAAAAGAACATGTGAAATCCAACTTAAACACCCGCACTTCAGCTGCCAATTTTTTTTTTCCTTCACAACAAACGCCAAGTCAATCAAGCAAAAAGCATAACAAGAAAAACCCTCAGGTTTGTGCGTCCAAGGACAAAGCATAGCCGCCACGACGGCGGCAGCCAGCCACCACACAGAAATGCGCTGTCAAGACGAGACGGAGACTAAAACCAAAAACAAAAAAAAAACAAAAAAAGTACTTGGCCTGCCCCGCAGCGTAGCGCGTACGCACGGGTCCACGTGCTGCACACCCTTCAGACAATCCTCTCTGGCCGCGCGGCGTCGCAGCCCACTCTCTGTTCTCTTCACAAAGGTTACTCCTCCTTGGACTTGGTGCCATCGGCGGCGGCCGGTGCAGCCCCTTCGTCCTTCTTCGACACCTTCTCCGCAGCGGCCGCATCGCCAGTCGGACGCTCCACCGACTCCGACTTCTGCGCGCTCGAGTCTCCTGCATCCGGTGCGGTGGCCTTGGCGTCGCCTGTCTCCGGCGCAGCACCGGCGTTGTTCGCGCTGTTGTTGCCGTGGTGGTGCTGATGGTTGGCGAAGCTGCGCGCGTTCTGGTAGGCAGGGTCGCGGGGGTCCACGTGCAGCTCCTTGCAGGTGGGACCGAAGCGGCACTTGCCCTTGATGTGGTTCAGGCAGGCCTCGTACGGGTAGTTGGCGAACGTGCAGTCGTCCTCGAAGTTGCAGAACCCGTACACACGAATGCAGGGGTGCAGCCCACCCTTCCCCTCGTTGCTCGCACCAGCCCTGTTAAATTTACCGCCGTGGTCAAAGCGGCGGCCACCGTGGCCGGCGTTCATCAACGTTCCGTTGCCCGGGCGGCCGCCCGCCCCACCCATCGGCCCAGGCGTGCCGGAGTTCATGTCCGTGTGTGCCATGCCGCCCATCGACGCATCCTCGTCCATCCAGCGCGAGCGCATCCGCTGGCCGTCGCTGTTGCCTGCACCGCTGGTCAGCGGCACGCGGTTGGAGAGCTGCGGCACCTCCACCGAGTGCACGCCCTTCAGCAGCTCCGCCAAGCGACGCAGCGAGACGTTGTCGACCATCACCTCCGTCAGCTCCTCCTTCGTCTGCTGTGAGTACGCCTTGCTGCTGGACTTCTTGCACTCGCTGAGGTAGCGGCTGAGCTCCGTGCGCTCGTAGGTGTATCCGTCGCTGGCCACGACAGGGTCCTTCACCTCGGCGTACCGCCGCACCACGTGCTCCACCTGCTGCAGCTTCGAGTCGGCGTCCTGCAGGCGGCGGTGGGCCTCGTCGCGCTCCTTGATGACGGTGTTGTACATGTCACGTGTGCTCTCCACCACGCCCTGCAGCGAGCTGGCGATGTCGAGGAGCCGCCGCAGATCACCGCTCTGGTCACGCATGCCATCCTGCAGCACCTGCGTCGCCTCCCACAGGAGCAGGGAATTCTGGGCAGCGTAGCCCTTCCCATAGAACGGCGGGGACATGACGTTCATCGTTCACTGAGTGCACACACACTCACACACACACACACACACACACAGGCTCTGTCGCGGTAGGATATAGTCCTTTCAAATATATAAAGAAGCGTTTCACTTCTTCTTGTTTTCCTTCTTTTTTCCCGCAAGTAACACGATCCAGCGCCGTTGCAATCGGATAATGAAGTGGAGGCGAAAAACAATCTTACCGATAGAAACACAAACAAGAATCGTTTGTCGAAAAAAAAAAAACGCTTAGAGTGATGGAAAAAGAGAAAAAAGAAAGGAAAGGGCGGCAGATAATGGTGCTTTTAAATGGAGTGCAAGTTCACTGTAAGTAGCTGTGCGTTGTGTGAAGAAGAGAAGCAAACGCAGGCATTTTGTTTGGTTACCGTTTACGTGTTTGCGACAACAGGAAGTAAAAGAGAAAAGGAAGAGAAAGAACGACGATGGCAGACTCCACACTCACGCAAACGAGAAAGAAGACAACGAGCGTGCTTTCACTGCGTGCTCACTGAAATCTCACTATTGAAACTCTCTTTTCTTCACCAGCAGCTTTTTGTTGTTGTTGTTTTGCTTCCCCTTATCCGGTACTGCAGTACGGTTAAGAGACGCACCACATCAACACGCAATTGGCAGACAAATGGAAAGGCTCAAAGCCGGTGCTGCATGTCCAGAGATACGAGCCAGGTCGCTGCAAATCAACCCCAAAAGTACATTACCGAGTCTGTTACGAAACACACGCAGATGTTGCACAAATTCGGAGATCGAGAAGAAATTTAAAAAAAAAACGCTCTTTCCTGCCTCCGTTGGCTCTCTTTCGCTATTTCAATGGTCAGTGGCAGAGTTGTTCATGTTATTGATATTGTGAAAAATACGTTTTTGTCTTTGTTGTCTTTTGTAGTAGTGATGTTTTTTTTTTTTTTTTGGATGTGTTAACGGTACCACGGTGCGGACTCAGCACCCTCAATCCGGTGAAAAACGGAAGAAAAAGAAAGGGAAGGGGAAAAGAGAAAAGCGGGAACGGAAAGCATCGTGTGCTAAGCGCTTGACAGAAGTGTCTGATTCCGTAGTTTCCTCTTCATTCTCCTTTTTTTTTAGTGCATATAAAACAAACAGCAATTCGAAGACAGCAAAGCCAACAAAATAAAAAAAGAAGGACCTCTGCTTCATTCCTCGGCCAGCGTTTCGTGTCTTCCACCCATCCTCATTCTACTCTTCTCTATGTTTTTTTTTTGCTTTCGTCACTATTCTCTTCAGCTCGTGGAAAGAAGAGAGCAGCTAAAAAAAAAAAAGAATTTTGAAAAAAGAGAGAGAGAGAGAGAAATTGCATTAGCGCGGACAAACAACGTCAACGCGGACCGGAGCACGCCAGAGTGGACGTCGCGGCCCTCACACCAAAACACAAATAAGAAATAGCGCGAAACATCAAACAAACAAAAAAAGAAGCGCTAAAAGATGCAGCGACACCAAGCAAGTCCCAGCACCGCACGCGAAACCGTGCATGCCGGCTCGCACGTAGAAGACATCTTGAAAAAAACAAAAAGTGAAGGTAAAGCGAACGTTGCAGCGCGAACGCATCACGAAACGTTAATCACCAAGAAGAGGGCGCGAAATGGAGATGTGAAACAACAAGAAAAATAGGTACGCCTTCAGTTGTCGGCTGTGAACAAAAACAAAAATTGAGGAAAGGAGACATACTGTGGAGACAACGGCAAAGAGAGAAAGAAACACCAACATTTTAATAAGCAGTTGCCTATCGTGAACCGGCAACTCACGGCACAGAAGAAAAGGGAAATCGTGAAAGTAGGAAAAACAAAACTCTAGAGGCCAACTGACAAGAGTGAACAAACGAGGTGAAGCTGTGCGTGGCGACGTGTTGAACCCAAGTAGGAGCAAGCACACATGCTATACACACACGATAGCAGGAAAAGACGCGCTCACGCGTATCTGGCGATAGCACCAGTGGCAAGAGAAAAAATAACAAAAGCACCGTCTATGCCGTGGCTGCATCGTTGCAACAGAAAACACGCAAGAAAGGAAAACAGAGGGCGGAGAGCAAAGAGAGTGAGAAATGCCGTGCTTATATCGGGTTCGAAGAGGAGAGAAAGAAAAAGAAAAACGTCTGATGTGAGTAGCTAGCCTCACCGCGGAGCTGAAGAAGAGATGTCGCAAACGCTTATATGCACAGAATGGACACAAACTTTTTTTATATCTCTTCTCTTCCCTCCCCTTTCTTTTTCTTTTGTAAGCTCAATCTGCGTGTCCCAACGCGCGATGCTCTGTCTCTCTCTCTCTCTAAGATGACAAGCCTCCTAATTCCGCTTTCCATCACCACCACAAAAGAAAGAAGGAGCCCCGTCAGCCTACGCCTTCGCCGTAGAGTCCTCCGCATTCTCTGTCGACGCGTTCTTTTCATGATTGTGGTTGTGGTTATGGCTGTTTGTGCCCTGGCTGGCCGCGAGAGGGACGCCGTAGTCGTCCAGCGGACCACGGAACTCCACGTGGCGCTCGTGGCATTGGTTCTTGAAGCGGCACTTGTTCTTTAGGTTGGACAGACACGCATCGTACGGGTACTTGGCGTAAGCGCAGCTCTCGTTGTAATTGCAGTAGCCGTACACGCGAATGCAAGGGTGCACCCGCTCGCCCTTCGCGTTGAGCTCCACAGGGCCGGAGCTGTCCTTGCCGCCGTGCATGTTGCGACGCGGGCCGCTGTTGTTGGTGCTGTTGTTATTGTTGTTGTTATTGTTGTTTTCCCCATGGCCGTTCGCACGGCCCGTGGCGACGGGCTTCGGGTGCGCTGGCATCGCTTCCGCTGCGGCTGGGCTGGACGTTGGCTCCGCCTTCTGCAGGGTGATGAGGCGGTCCACCAGCGTCTTGAGGGAGCGGTTGGGGATGAGCAGCGAGGTGAGGGGCTTCGTCGTCTGATAGGACGTCGGCGTGCCGCCAGCCTCCTTGCACCCGTCGATGTAGCTCGATATGGTCTCACGCTCGTAGGTGAAGCCGTCGCTGGCCACCACGGCGTCCTTCACCCCGGCGTAGCGGTCGACGATCTCCTTCACCTCCTGCACTCGCTTCTCGGCCCGCGTGGCGAGCGTCTCCATCGTCTGCTTCTCGCTAAGGGCCTCCTCGTACTGCGCGCGAAGAGCGTTGACATCCTGCACCATGAGCTGCAAATCCTCCATCACCTGGCTCAGCTGCTGGTCGTACATCTGCAGGCTCTGGTTGAAGCCCATCACGCGGTCGCGTGTGTTGTTCAGAAGCACCTGCGGATACTCAACGGAGGTCATGCCGGGCTGCATCATACCGTCGTAGCCGCCGTTGTAGCCGACCGGGGCGGCGCCACCTTCTGTGTTCGACTTCATTCTTCAACGCTGGCAAGTCTGTCGTGAGTTTTTTTTTTTGTTGTTGTTGTTGTTGTTGTCGTTGTTGTTGTTGCCAACACGCAAACAAGGAGAGAAAGTGCAAGATGGATGGATGGAACCGTCAACAAAGTCAGCAGAAGAGAGAAAATCTCTTTTTTTTTTAACCTGATGACACCCGAACAATAGATAAAGAAGGGCGAGCCAGTTGATGAAGATTGGGGGTGGGGGATATGAGAGAAGGGGTGGAGTCTCTGTATGTGAAGCAGGAGTTGATACAAAACGGGTGTGCGTGGGTCTCGGCGTCTCGTAAAAAAGCAACACTTCTTGCGTGGGAAAGTCTTGGCAGAAGCGTTTGAGTTTGTTGTTGTTTTTGTTTTTCAAGTTTACGCGTTGATGCACCTACACCCAGTCAGTATGTGTTGTATGTTTGTGTGTGTGTGTGTATGTGTCTCTGTGAATCACTATACTAAGAGGTCCCCTAGCGCTAACTAAAGAAAAAAAAAATGCTAATTCCTACTACAAAGCTGTAGCGGATGTTGTATGATGGTGTGCGTGTGTGTGTGTGTGTGTGTGTGTGTGTGTGTGTATGTGCGAGTATGTGTTTCAAATTCGGTTTCAAGATCAGGGAAAGGTGGAGGCAGGACAAGAGCGAGAAAGTAATACAGTCCTTTTTCGTCAGAAACAGGAGCGACCGAAAAGAGAAGGAAACAAAAAAAAAAGGGTTCTCAAAAGGAGGAGCGGTGGATTAGCAGAGAAAGAGAATCGCACAGACCAGAAAGGGCCCCAATGTCTCTTGGCGCACCCACGGGCGTGCTCTCATCGACATCGTTACGAAACGTGGATAATAAGCAAAAACAATCTTTTTTTAAAAAAAGAGCGTCGATGAGTCGACGTGCGGATGTGCCTTTGCTCTTATCAAGCAGCTTTTTTCCTCTTTGGTAGCCCGGTCTTTGCTCTTTAATTTTGTGTGTGCGTGTGCGAAATCATCATAGCAATGCTCTATAAAAATAAGGTTAGACAGAAAGAGAGAAAGAATAGCGGCAGGAGTAGCAGGTCTGGTAATGAGACAAAAAGTAGGATCAAACAAAGTAAGGTCCGCAGACCTAAACAGAAGAAAAGCAAATAGGAATACAAGCGCTTCACAGAAAGGCGCGCCATCACGTCTACTTTGCCCTCAACGAGCGCAGACGGGCATACAACCCCAACTCTGTCAACAACGCTGAGCTCACCGGTGCTGCGGTCACTGCCGCTGACGCGGCAGGAGGCGAGCAAGGGCGCTGCGGTGCATCCTCGGCAGCTTCGAAAAAGACAACGTCCTCCATGAAGGAAAGGGGCGAGTACGTCGTCAGCGACCCGCTCGACGACACCCCACAAGCCTGTTGATTCGCAACAGCAGAAGAGCTTGCGCTGCCGCCTGAGACGGCGGGCGACGCAAACGGAGTTTCCATCCTCGCAAAGAGAAGCCTAAGCGCCTGTGCTCGCTCCGCCGGCGAGAGACAGAGGGCGGCCTTGCTGCTCGTAGAGTCAGCGTGGTAGGGGTGGAACACATCGGTGAGCACAAAGTCCAGCGACACAGCGGGAGACGTGACGGTGAGGATGGGAGGGGGCACAGCTGCGTCACCGGGTGGGGGCACGGCTTCCGTTACACGCTGGGCAGTGTGGTAGTACCTTCGTGCCCGGTGCGCCGACATCGCGCCATCTGCGCCACCGGTGATGACGCATATCGGCAGGTGCAAGACGGGCAGGCCGTAGTAGTGGATGGACCGATAACCACCCACGAGAAAGGGCCTGGGTGCCAACACGAAGACGTCGTCGGCGTCACGGCCCGGTGGATGTGCGCTGCTGCCCTCCGCAGCGTCAGCTCGAAGACAGCGCAGCAGCGGCAGCGACGATGCTTTTTGCTGCTGCTCCATGTATCGACGCACGTGCTGCCGCTCCTCGCACGTCCAGTCCGAGACCTGCCGGCGCACGGCTCTTGGAATGCGAGCTGAGGGCAACGCCCTGTTGGTGTCGAAGAGATCTTCCATTGGTACGAAGCCCGTCACCCGACACACGCACATTCGGGGGTAGGTGACAACCTCCTCGCGACCTTTGCCGCCCCTCCCAGGCACCCGCACCGCCTCCTGCAGCACCACACGAGTGCCAATAGCCAGCGCAAGGGGCGGCCGCTGGGCTACGGCAAGGGTCAACAGACGCCGCTCCACGAGGGATGGGATCCACAACGCATGCTTCTCAAAAACGACGTCGAAGTCCGGGAAATTGCGGCGACGCTGTAACGGCCACGCAGCCGGTGAAGGAGACGTCGACGAAGCAGCAGCAGCGGCAGCACCTGCGCCAGGCCCGCCGTCGTGGCTGTCGGCGTGTGGAGTCTCTTTGTGGCCCCCATCCGCTGCACGTGTGCTGGATGAAGGACCATCCTCCGTGCGCTGCCCGTGGGCGATGTTCATCACCACTGCCTTGGATGCGCGGTAGGTCCACAGAGGAAAAAAGAGGGACCTAGAGGCGCAACGCTTCAGACACTTCTGCAAATGGCCTTCTAAGCGCCGTAGTGCACAAAACCTCTCATCTCTGGAGCACTTTCCCGCCGGCTCAGCAAACCGCGCCAGAACCCGCACTCCGAAGACGCGAGCCGTCTGGCCGCTGGGTCGCATGCTGTCCGCGAACTCGGTGTGAAAGATGTCAACGTCCTCCACCTCCATGTGAAGGCTGTTGCTATCCCCATTCCATGCGTCTGTGTGCGCCACACCGGCCTCCCATTGACGCGCAAAATGTACGGTAGAAGCGAAGGACACGGAAACCCGCTCTCGCAGGCGGCAAAGCAGATAGGATCGCAGGGACATGACATCCGCCAGCGTTGGGGCACAAAAGAGAAGCGTCGCAGTCCACCACTTCCCCACCAGCAGTGGTGGTTCGGCGTACACGCAGTACGTCTGAGAAAAACAGGAGTCGGAGAACCGCATCAGCGTCGTTGTGGATGCGGCGCGGATTCGGCCCTGTTGCATCAACCGGCGCCTCTCCGCCGCCTCCCGTGTGTAGGCACTCTGCCGGCTTGGTAGAAAGAAAACGCGTGAGCGTCCTTCATTGTGTGTGATGGCACGGGGTTTTCCCTCTGCCGCCGTGGTCAGAGAAACGTGGAGGTGGTACGTACTCACCAGCGTGTGGCGCACGTGCAACGCCGTCAGCGTGGGGTAGGTTGTCAACGCACGTACCGTCGCGTCTAACTGATCGGCATGGCTCCGCGTACCGTAGAGGAAGGCGTCCAGTGGAGAGATGAGGCATAGCACCGCCTCACATGCCTCGTAGAGAAGCGCCTGACCCTTGGGTGTGCAAAGACGGTACTCGCGTTTCTCGGAGACGCAAGTGCCAGAGGGCAGCGTCCTCGTCACGTTTCTGACAAGTGGAACATCACTTCCAGCACAGGTGGTGCTGACCACGCACCGCACGACGTGCTCAAGGAGCTCGCGGCGGTGCTTCGGGGTGAGGCGGAGATGGTAGAGGGCGGACACACGCAGCAGTGCAGCGGCGAGCGGCTCTTCAATGTGGAGTATACTGGCTTGCGGGGTTGGGGACACGCCAATCAGTGCGACAGAGGTCGCCGCCGGAGTGCCCGCAGTTAACATCTGCATAGACACTGCGTGGGTTTCTGCGGATGTCCCTAAAGAAGTTGTTGCGGTCTCCGCGTCCTGTCCTGGCCGGTAGCTGAGGAAGATTGCCTGCACATCGCCGAAGGGTGCGGCAAGGGTGCGCAGGTGCGGCATGATGTCGCCAACGGCCACGTGAGCTCCCATGAGTGTCTGCCAGCGAGGCGGGTGAGGCGGCGTGGTGGTGGCCGGCGTGGCCCTCGTGTCGTTGTCCGTGCCTCCAGACGACGGCGGAGGAGTGCTGGTGTGCCGAGCCATGCGGTCCCGTTGCCGCTCGGACGCGGAGCCGTTACGGGTCCACTGATCCAGCATGCGACTGATGGCTCGCTTGGAGAGCAAATGGGCGTTGTCGAACACAACCAACTGCAGTGGCGCTGACACGGTGGACCTCGTCGCGGCTCTTTCGTCACTGAACGGAATATCGGCGCTCTCCATGCCAAGCGACAACAGCCGCGTAGCAGCAGCAGCAGCAGCACTACCTTCTCCGCACAGCTCCTCCAGTGAAATCGTAGAGGGTGGTGTGGGGCAGTCGTTTCCACCACCCAGCGGCACTGGAAAGGCGAGCAGGTCCAAGACACCGCTATAATCGACTCCGTGTGCGAGAGGGCAGTAGTACAACCGTGGCGTAGGCGTGTCTAAACTGCTTTGCGCCGCCGCCTTCGCCAAATCGTGTGCGAGCTGCGTCAGTACGGCAGCACACACCGGCCGCATCAACGCTGGCGAGTTGGGCTTGCTGGAGAGTGGGACTTGCAGAAAGGCTGCTCGGACGTGGGGCGGCATGCCGAGCATCGAGAACGCTTGGCGCTCTGTGTAATGCTCTGTCCATGAGGGGAGCGCACAAGACAAGGGCGATGGTTGGCGTTCGCCAGCACAAGCCTCAGCTGCCCCTGCCTCGCTGGCCGACCTGCGTGGCTGCTCGAGCTGCCCCCCTTTGCCCTCCCAGCTCACCACGATCTTAGCCTTCGCCTTCTCCTCGCCACGCAGCGCAGGAGGGCACCCGGTCGTCGTTGAGGCCGGCCATTGAAGGTCCTTCCACCGTGTGCGCCACGGCAGCTCCCGCGCATCTCCCCCGGGTACCCGTCGGATGACACGTGCAGCGTCGTAGTTGTCGCGTGTCTGCAGCTCTTGCACGATTGCCGCCTCCAGCGCGGACAGGCTGGTCAGCGGGGCGGCACACAACAACGCCCCCAGTGTGCGCCGTAGCGACTCGCTCCAATGCCATGACTCAAAAAGCCTCTCCCGCTGAGCCTTATTAATAGAAGAAGAGGGTGACAGGTCGAGGCATGCGCTGCGCTCCCTGTCCCGGTGCGCCAGTGTGCACTCCGAGGCCGGCAATTTTGCTTCTGTGCCGCAGCTACCCTGCAGCGCGTAGGCGTACGGGCGGAGATCCCTCACGCTTCGCAGCCGCACACGAGGCGCGCCGCTCCGACCGGAAGTCAAGCCAAAGCCGGCGCTGGACAGTTGGTGCCAGTGCGCCGAGGAGAGAGAGACGTATTGGTGCGTGAAGGGGCAGAAGACGGCAGTGAGAAGGCTGGGAACCACAAGGCTGCCAACACGGTTGCGCAAGCCCGTCGTGTACAGCAGCGAGGTGTGGCGCGGCTCGAAGAGCGATCCACCGATGAGAAACGAGGTGGGAGGGGGCTTAACACGGCACGCTTTATCGGCAGCTGCGATGTTGGCGGCTGTGTTGCTTGCGTCTGGTGTGGTGGCAGAAGCAGCAGGACACTGCAGGAAATTGGAAAGTGCGGCGTCGATGTCCAGCAGATCTAGCAGCTCCGAATCGCTTGGCAGCTCGCCAGCCGTGGATGCCTCCTCTGGCAGCGCATTCTGCCTCGACTGATACACTGTCGGCATGCACCGCTTGCCCTTGCCTAATTATTATTTTTTTCTGTGTGTGTATGTGTTTTTTTCCTGTGTCTGAATCTATCGCACCACGCAGCGAACGCGTTTCTATCTTTTGTCTTCTTCTTTTCGCCCTCCCTTGCGAGCCGGGCTGCTTCACCGTGTGGCAATCCGGAGCCGCCACGCGGACAAATGCGGCACCGAGAGAAATTGCAACAGCGAAAAGAAAAGGGGTGCGACGCGATGCAGCTGACAGGCCAAGTTGCCAGGTCGAGAAGACATCGCTCTGCTGTCTGAGAAACACACGTCACGTGGAAAAGATCAACCAAAGAGGAAAGTGCAGGCGTCAAAAAAAAGAAAAAGAGACGAAAAAGTTGCGCCGACGCTCCGCTGTGGTACTGCTCTACAAGGAGTCAGAGTAAACGAAGGAGCAGCGTGCAGCTGTCTTACTTTTTTTGTTTTTTGTTGCTTTGTTTTCTGTCTCTCTTTTACTTCAGGAGTCGTAGCGCAAGAGATGGTGCTGTCTCAGCTGCTTTCTGTCGTTGCTCCTCTTTTGGAGCGAAAGGGTTGTGCCGAGAACAAGTGAGCGTAGTCGGTGCGAATCTCAGCCCTCAGCAGCAGCGCGCAACGGTGAATGGCCCTCTGCCCTCTCCGTCGAGGCAACGCGCTCAAACGCGAAAGCGAGTTGAGGACCTAAGCAGGTAGAATTGCGCTTTCAGCGGCACTCGCTTACGCTGTTGATGGCGCTTCACTGCCGCGGGACCGATGGCTGTTGCCGGTAAGGACAAGTCTGTGGGACGCCGGAAGAAAGAGGCAGTGACAGTGGAGGAGGACGACGACGACACAGAGAGAGAGAGAGATGAACAGTTGTGCAAGGGGCAAAAGGCACAATGATTTATTTCGCCGCACCACGCACACACGAGAAGCAACGCAGAGGTAGATGCCCCACGTGCGTGGGTGTGTGCGTGTCTTTTTATTTTTATTTTAGCTGCCCTTTCAAAGTCTGAAAATTCTGGGTGCGCGGGTGTGTGCCGCACCATCTCCGGCTAGGAGCTCTCAACAGTAGTGAAGCATGTGGATGGCAGATGGCCACGTCGCCACGTTAAGCGAAGCTTCAATTAAAAAATGCACTGCAAACAAATTAGAGTTTCACTCAAGAAACGCTTGAAGTTCATGCACAGTGAGATGTCGTTCTTTGGTTTCCCTTTGATGCACGTGAGACAATGGCATAAATGTACTGCAATCAAGGAGTGAATGCGTGAAAGAAAGGCAGCAGCAGCAGCAGTCACAACAGAGCACAGCCAATGAGCAGCCACAACAGTAAACGGGGAAAATGCAGAAGAAAAATATAAGGCGTGTCTAATGGCTGACACACTGAGAAACATCATACAAAAACAAAGCAGAAGTCACTGCCCGTAGGTGGCTAACGGAAACGCGACGTCGTACAGGAAGAGAAAAAACGGAACGCATGGCTACACAACGCAAGAACGCAGCAGCAGCAGTTCGCACGACGAGTGGAAAGGCCTGATGATGCGACACTAAGAAGCAAAGAGAGATCCGTCTTCTGCACAGCCTTGCGAAGCGGGCGTACGACGCTGTTGAGGACGCGGGTGTGTGCGTGTGCGCATAAGGGAAAGCAGGGAGAGAGAAGAGGGTGGGGGGACTCCGTCCTGTGGGCCGAAACCCTTCCTCACGAGCTGCGTCAGTGCGACGGCTTTGTGCAGTCCGCGCTCACCCACAGGTTTTGCGCTGCGGCATGGTCAGCTGCGGGACGCGAGGGCGGCATCACCGTCGGCGGCGCTACTGTTGGGGGTCCCATATCATCGTCCGCGTCTGACTCGAACGAGCGCGGCGTGGGCGGTGCCGAGGACTGCGCCATGGCAGGCACGGAGGCCGCCGCAGGAGTCGGACGTGAGATGGCGGTGGCAGGGAAGACGCCGCTACCGCTTTGCTGGGCCGGTGCTGTCGCTGACTGTGTCGTCACCATCTGCTGCATCATGCCCATCATCTGCTGCCACATCAGCTGTGCATCCGGCCCCGCCGCAGGCGGAGGGGAGGAGGAGGCTGAGACCGGCGCCGCCGCCGCAGGTGCGGCCGTCGCATTTGCGTAAGTGGCGGGTGAGAGGCCTGCTGCGGCTGCGGAGGCCGGCGCCGGTGGCGGCGGAGGTGGAGTTGACGGCGAGTCCACGATGCCCTTGCGCACGGTGGACGCGACCACGTCGGTGCTGCCCTGCGTGCCCGCCTCGCCGTGGTAATGCGTGCGGATGGAGTCCTTGTACATGGCCAGCAGCTCGGAGCGCTCCGCCGCGTCGAATGGGTTGGCGGCGGCGGTGTTGCGCACGGGGCGCAGCATGGACGGCAGGATGGTGTCGATGAGCTCTTGGATGCGCTTGATGTGGCCCGACTTCTCCACCTTCTGCAGCTCTGGGAACTTCTCGACGTCGAAGCGCTCCAGGAAGGCCCGGTAGGCCTCTACAGGGGGGAAGTCGCGGTGGTTCATCTTGTAGCGCGAGCCAATCAGCTCGTAGCGCTTCGGCAGGTCCGCCAGCGCCTTCTTCTTTGCCTTGGCTTTAAAGAAGAGAACGGGAAGGTCTTGACGGATGCCGCCGATGATGAGCACGTGCACCAGCACCTCCTTTGCGCGTCGAATAAGCGAGGCGATCTTCTTGTCCTTCGCCTGCTGCGGAATGACCTCGAGCAGCTCCTGTAGCAGGTCCACCTTCTCCTCCGCGAAGAGAAGGCGGAAGGAGGTGGGATTGTAGGGGTGGTCCCAGAAGCTGCCCACAAACACGCGGGGCGGCTCTGTTGTGTTGATGAAGTTCGACAGGTTCCAGAAGAGGCTGCCGTACACCCGCATGAGCTCCTGGGTGGAAATGGAGTCCGCCTTGTTGAGCACAATGCGAATACGGCTCTCCAGGCCCTTGAAGGAGGTGTTGAAGAGCTGACGGAGCTCGGCACCGGCGTCCAGCTTGCTGGGGTCGAACAGGACAAAGATCAAATCGCTCCTCTCCGCAAACCACTGGCACACCTTCACGTAATCGTACTTGCGGCGGTGAATCTCCTGAGCGCTCTCCAGCACGCCCGGTGTGTCGATCAGCGTCACGCGCTCAAGCAGCGGATGCGGCGCCTGAAAGCCCCGCAAGTTGCTCAGAAATGACTCCCCGAACTCCAGAAGCCCTTTAAAGGGCAACTCTTTGGAGTTGGCGAGCGCCTGCCCGTCAATGGGGCCCGCCTCCTTGCCGTACATCACGACGGTGAACTCCGCGGTGGTCGGCTGCGGCCCCGTCCACAGATAATTGTTTTGCAGAAGGTAGTTGATGAACGTCGTCTTGCCGGCGGACCAAGGGCCGAAGAGAGTGACGAAGGGGCGCTGGTTCAGGATCGTCTCCTCGTACCAACTAGGGCGAAACGCGTCAAAATTGTACATGCTCTCCAGCGTCTGCACGCGCTCGGCGTACAGGGGGTGCAGCTTCTTGATAAGGGCTTCCATACTGCCAGGGACGTCCCCGCCACTCTCTGTTCCACGCAGCCGTGGCGGAGGCGCGCTGGAAACCGTTGCCATGTTTCTGATACCGCACCAGCACTGACACTTGCAGTCACAATAATAGAAGAAAGGGAAAAAGTCTCGCAATGACGCCAGTAGTCACAGAATATATATATATGTAGGCAACACGCGGGTGGGGCTCACAATGCCAGCTCACCCAAAGTCGTAAAGGATGAGGTGCGACAACCCTGTTGCTTTGGCGCTTCTCCTCTTTTGGTATTCTTTCTTTCGGTGTGCAAATCGTCGCAAAGGGCGAGTTGAAAAGAACACCACTGAAGTTGCTTCGTGTGTGTGTGCGCGTGTGTTTGTGTGGGTGGGTGTAAGTGCTGAGAAGGCTGCTGATTCACAGTGCACAGATATGTAGATAGAAAGAGAGAGGGAGAGAGGAGAGGCAAATGTAAAGGGAAAAGAAATAAAAGGGGGGATGAGCAGGCGGCAATACGGAAATAGATGTACGATAACCGCACAGTCAGCAGCGCGCACTTTTAAAAGAAAAAGTGTGCCAGAAGTTGCACTGGTGAAGACAGCAAAGGGTGCGCGCTACAGCCGTTTCCATTCAGGAAGAAACAAAAAAAAAATGTGCAGCCCATGTGTTTGTCGCTGCGATACTTTCCAGAAAAGGTGAAGCGACAGTGCGGTCACCATATCAGGGCAGGTGAGGACCGCGGGCGAGAAAAAGAAAAAAAAAGAGCAGCTCCTCCTACTGCACTTCCTTTTTGTCCTTGCACGTAGTAGCAGCACAACGCCATTGTCGCTGAAATTTGTGTGCATGTGTGTGTGCGTGTGTCTGAGAATGATAGTGCCTCCTTTAAAGACGCCTTCACCGCAGAGAGGAAAGACTGTTTGGTGACTGACTTGTTTTTCTTTGTTTTGTTTTGTTTTGTTTTGCTGCTTTGTCTTGGCTTGCGATGAGGACGTGAATAGATAGTTTTGTTTGCTCACGACGTAAAACACGAAGTAGAGTAAAACAGAAAAGAAAAAAAAAGGGAAAACAAAGCACACAGAAAGCGCGGCGGAAACAAAGTACGCCGGAACGTTCGTTGAGACAAGATGGGATATAAATATAGAGAAAATGCAACGTCGCTGCTTCACCAATGATTGCATGGTCCACCGCAATCGGGAAAAGCAACAGAAAAAGTGGGCTTGGTATATTCCTTTCATCTGTTCGTTTGATTGTTCGCCGCTCTCATGCAAAAGGGGATGCAACAGCAAACGGAAATGCAGCATCAAGTCGAACAGACATTAAATACTTTTTCTTCTTTTACAATAAAAAGTCTACACGCAGAGGAAAAACGTCCAGAATTGGAAAGGTTGTGACGGCGAAGCGGCGCACGGCACCGTATACTGCCAACAAAGGCACTAAACAACATCAGGAAAAGCTCGTCAGTGGCAACGAGAAAGGCCAACACGCTGCAGTGTTCTCGAATGCTGATCGAGTACAGCCAGCACAAATCCTCACATCCAGAAAAAAAAAAAAAATGTTCACTCGCAGAGAGAGAGAGAGAGAGAGAGAGAGAGAGACGAAACCACAAGTGTGGGCAACAACACACTCGTTACGTGAAGAAGGTAATACATCTTCAAAAAGCACAGCAGAATCTGTGGTTTCATTGTTCCTTTTTTCGCCAGTTTGCCTGTCGGCATGGTGCTCTGCATGTGGAAGGCTGAAAACAAAAACTAGAACGAGAAGGGAAAGTAAGATACAAATGGGAGCGGCACCAAGAGAAGCAAAAGAGAGAACAGGAAAAACGCAAAGAGAAAAAGAAAAGGGCACATCAAAGATTGAATTGCGTTCTGTAACCATCGGTGAAAGGCAGCGCTGTGTCAGAAAATGTTGAAAGAACTGAAGCGTAGCAGAAATTTTTTTGTTGTTGTTGAAAAGAGTGTTGTGATCATTTTTTTTTTTTTTTACTGAGAAAGCAAAAGAAAGAGAGAGCAAAGAAAGAAGCAATCAAAATATGTGAAAAAACGCTAGCAGGAAAGACCAGCATATATATATATATAAACACAACAAAGCAAACAAAGAAGTGCGATGGGGACCTGTGCGGCAGAGGACACACCTGAGGCGCATAGCTAAGATATGCCAATCTGAAGCCACTTACACAAGTACGGGTGTCGTTGCAGCCATCGCCAACTTTAAACGCGTCAGCAGTTTCAAACAGAAGAAAAAGAAAGAAAAAGATTTTGAAAGTAGTAAAACGAAAAACAAAATTGAACGCCCGCACATCTACGAA
The DNA here is from genome assembly GCA_030849845.1 of Crithidia brevicula. Lineage (NCBI taxonomy): Eukaryota > Euglenozoa > Kinetoplastea > Trypanosomatida > Trypanosomatidae > Crithidia > Crithidia brevicula. The sequence goes on along the minus strand of JASAOD010001849.1, from coordinate 29,916 downwards.
CAAACGCCGTGCAAGTCCACGCACAGTCAGAATTAAGTGCGCATGTGGGCATTGCCAAGGCTTTCTCAACGCCGCAATGAGAGAGCAATACGCAACACGATACATCACCAACGGCGAAGAACAAAACTACCAAGGAAAAGAAACTTTGAAGAAGAAGAGAGGTAATAGCGGTGCGCTCTGAAAGAAGACGCGTCATCTTAACAGGTGAGAAAGAAAAGGAGGAGACAAAACGAAGTAGAAGGAAGTCGAAGAAAAGACAACGAAAAGGCAAATGGTGGTGTGTCGAGACAAAGGCAACAGCAAAAGAAAAAACAGAAGGCAAAAGAAAAACGAAAAGCAGTTGAGAGCAAACAAAAAAAATTACTCTTTTTTGTGTGTCCGTCACAGAAACGTGAAGGCCGGACAAGAACGCCGGAAATAAAGGCGACGAGGTGTATAGGACAAGAGAAGATGCGTTCGACAAGACACCGCGCGCCACTGCCACTGACGACAAGTGGAGTTGAGAGAAAGTAACAAAGCAATCAGATTAAATACTGGACAAGATCAAAAGTGAGCCTACAAATTGAGCCCTTGCGTCTCTAACGCTCAACCTCTCATGCCCTTCCTCACAACATGTACGCATGCCACAGAGAAAGAGAGAGAGTGTGAAATTAGGACACGACGTGGAAATTGAAGTCGGATGGCACCGAGTAGTAGGAGACTCAGTGCGCACACACACACACACACACATACGCATCCACATCAACAAGATTTTTTTTTTAATCTAAATCTCTCTTACGGGGAAGGGGGATGGTATCTGGGAGGTTCGTCTTATCGCAGCCACGTTGTCTTCGCTGTCCTCTCCATTGCATTCAGCAGCGTCATCACATCCTCCTCGGTGATGCCGAGCTCTTCCATCTCGCCCAGCAGCTGCTGGTAGCCCTGGCACTTGCCTTCCTCGAACCACCCGTGCTCCTTCGAGCGACAGAACAGACAGACGTGTTCGTAGCGGCACGTGCTGTACGGGCGGCGGCTCTCGAAGTCGCAGCGGCCGTAGCCGTGCCCCGGCGACGGTCCACGCCCGTTGTGCTTCATGCACAGCAGCTTGTCGCTCTTCTCCTTGACGTAGTAGTAGTAGGCGCCAAAGGCCATGTCCGGCGCTGGAATGCCATTCTTTGCCCAGGTATCGAAGAGCTCCTGCACCCCGCTCACGTGCTGGCGGGAGAAGCTGACGATGGTGAGGTGGCGCAGTAGCTTTGTGGCGCCGCGGCTGCGCAGCATCTGGTCCACCTCTGCGTCATTGTGCGGCGGCCAGTTGACGTCCTTGCACAGCGACTGGTCATTGTGCTCGTGCTGGAACGCCATCTTCTCCTTTCGCGCCAGCGACTGCGGCGTCTCGCGGAATATCTGGGCGATGGTCTGGCGATTCACAGCCGGCGCGGAGAGAGACGGACGCTGCGGACGGCTGCTGCCCCCGGGCGTGTACGCCTGCGAGCGGGTCGACGACAGCGGCGTTGACGACTCCTTCCGCAGCGACGGCGTGTCCGGGGCGGAGGTGGTGAGCGTGGACTGGCGGGTGGAGGGCCCGCCTAGGCTGGTGACCGTCATGGAGGCGGTGAGCCCCGCGCTGCTGTCCATGCTGGCGTTCTTCATGGGGATCCCCGGCAGGCCCGTGGGTCGGAACGGCCCCTGATGCGGCGTGCGGTTCCCTGCAGGCCTCTCGGGGTGCCGCTCCGTGCTGCCGGAGGACGCCTTGGAGGCGCCGCGGTCCGCTGCACCGTCAGAGGCCCGGCTTGCCGCCCCACCGGGGACGCCCTCGCCGACCCCTGAGGAGAGCCACGGCGACGTAGCCGACGGCGGGGCGTGGGGGAAGAGCGTGAGGAGATCCGCCGTGCCGGTGATGCTGTCGCCCGCTGCCGCCTCCTCTTTGCCGGCGTGCCGCTCACGGTGCACCGAGCCGGGTGCTGATGGCGGCGGCGGCTGGGTGGAGGGCGGGTGGGTGGCCGAGGCGCTTGGCGGCGCGTGAGTGGCGATGTCGCGCGTGGAGGGCGGCATTGTGACGACGTCGTCCGGACTGGTGTAGTGCGGGAGGTGCTGCCCTGGGGAGGTGGGTGGGAGCTGCAGCGGGGTGGCAGCGTAGGTCGTGGCCGGGGACGTGGTGAAGGACGACGAGTCCACCCGCGCGGCGGTGCTGAAGACGCGGCTGAGGTTGTCCATCGCGGAGGTGGCCGGGTCGCCCTGGAAAGCGGAGCCGAGGACGGCGCTGACCGGCTCCGAGAAGGAAGCCGCGAAGGACGTGGGGAAGTCCGCGAGCAGCCCGACGCCGTGCGGCTGGCGGGTGTCGGGCTCGCCGGAGGTGTGCCAGCTGCCGGAGATGGCCGCCATGCCGCCGGAGAAGAGGTTGGGGCCCTGCGCGTCGTCCCAGTTGTCGTCCTCGTCCATCCCGGGCAGCACCGACTTGATGGCCTCCTCAATGCCCCAGTCCGTCGCGGAGCGGCGATCCCGCAGCGACCCGCCCATCGCAGACTCCCTCGGCGCCTTGGCGGCGGCGGCGGCGGCGGTGCTGCGCTCGACCTGGCCGAGCAGCTCCTCAATCTCGGAGGGCTGTATCGTCGCTGGCTCGTCGAAGTCCTCCGTGTCAAAGAGAAGGTGCTCGTTGAGGCGCAGGGCCTCGAGAGGGGAGGTGACGGCGGGCCGGGCCGCACTGGAGGCGTACGAGCGCGGCATCGGCGGTGGCAGGCTGCTGTGGCTGCTGCCGGTGCCCATCGGTGCTGTCGCCAAGGTGGAGGCGGCGATGCCTCCGTTGCCCGCGAAGGTGGCCGTGCCGGGCATGGCGGGCGGCGGCAGCGGCGGGGCGGCCGGGGTGCTGCGCGCGTCCGTGCTCGACGCGGCCGTGAACGGCGACGACGGGGATGAGCGGGGGACGGCGGCGGCAGTGTGCGGGTCGTGGTGCGTGGCGGCCGTGGCGCCAGGGTTGCTCTGCACGCTGCGTGGCGTCGGGGTGGAGGCGGCGGACGCCCAACGACGGGTCGCCGCCGCGTCGAGGGTGGTGGCGCTGCCGGAGTTTACCATCGGCCTTGGCGCGTTGCCCGAAGCGTTTGTGTTGAGCTTCGCATGGCGGGGCTGCGGGATGTGGTCGCGTGAGGCGCTGTGCGCCGGCAACGTTCCCTGTCCGATCTGCACACTGCGCGGTGGTGGCGGCATTGTCGGCTCCACAGGCTCGCTGTAGCCCCCACCGCCGCCGTTGTACCCACGACGCCCTCCATTGCCGTTGCCGCTGTTGTGGCTGTGACTGTGATGGCTGCCTGGGTTGTGCTGTGGTGGGTGGGCGTTAAGTGGGGGAGCGGGGTAGCCCGTGCTGTGCTGGTTTACCTTGTTGATGCTGAAGCCCGGGTTGGAAGCGATGTTGCCTCCCCAAGCGCCGCCTACACTATTGCCCGAGTTGGTCCGATATCCGCCCCCTCCGTTGCCTCGGATGCTTCCTCCGGAGGAGAGGCCCATGTCCGGGTGGCCGTTCTTGCGGCGGTCAACGGGGTTGTTGTTGTGGGCGTTGATGTTGTCCATGTTGCTACGCGGGGTGTGTCCGCGTGGGTGGTGCTGCTGCTGCTGCTGCTGCTGTTGCTGCATGCCAGTGCTGTGGTCGCGGTTGTGCGCCTGGCTGTCGAGGGTACGCCGACTCACCCATTTGGCGGAAGATGGGCGATCTGTTTCCATCGCGATAAGGTGTGTGTGTGTGTGTGTTGAATCACGCGGGCTGAGGATTACGCGTGACCGCCCAACCGCAGGGAGTCTCTGACGAAGAGAGAGAGAAAGAAATGAAAACGCTCTGACAGAGACAAAGACTAAAACAGGAGAAACAAAGGGTCAACAAATCTACTTGTTAGAGGAGACAGGAGCTGGAAAAGCAACGACGAGAAACACAAAAAGAAAAGAGGAAAAGACCCACGTTAAAGCTGGATAATACTTAAATCCTGCCTGCACTATCGTGTAATGCACAATCGTGGGGAAAACAATTAAAAGCTACTTGATTGACGAAAACTTTTATCAACTCAACACCGCTACTGAGATAAAGAGAACAAGCGACAAAAACAAATATATATATATATACTGCGCCAATGCCTTCGCCAGCTGCGAACGAGCGTTACGCACGAAATGCTTTGTTAAAAGGAAAAAGGGAAAGAAGCGTTCGCAGGCTTTTTTTAACTTTATTTTTCCCTTATTGTTGTGTTTCTTTTTTTGACGCAGGAGCACTTCCGATTGGGTAGTGTGAGTTTGGGCAACCTAAAGCTGAGTGGCAAAATAGAAGCAAATCTGAGCTGGCGAGTTGGAGCGGGGATGCAAACCAGAAAGAGTTGAGAAAAAGGGAAATGAGGAAACAACACAAAAATAAAATGATGCAAAAAAGAAAGCAGGAAAAAAAAAATGAGTTACTGGAGACTAGTGAGACGGTGACCTTGTGTTTGCTTTTTCTTTTCACTTTTCTGTTGTTGTTGTTTATCTGAGAGAGGGGCGCAACACCACGAAGGACGATCTCACGGTAAAAGCAAAAAGATTTTTTTTTTAATTGGTTGCTATTAAAAGAGAAACGAGAGGTGAATAGCGTGGGATGTGCTGCCTAGGAGTCTTGAGGAGCTGAATTACCTTCTTCAGGTGACTTCAACGCAAAATGAGAGGCAAGAGAGACAGACAAAAAAAGGAACGGCGTCAGTACGGCAATGTCGCAATGATAAAGCACCAAAGCAGGCTCCCGGCTCAACGATAAAAGCAAATGAACAAATGCACAAAAAAAAAAAGTAAAGCTGCAAGGCAACTAGCTCTACTCTTTCTCTCAACCTCTGGTCTTTGTTTTGTTTACTTTGGCACAACTACAACCACAAGCTTTTATTCAATTCTTTGTTGTTGTTTTTTAACGTTTAGTCTCGCGATGCGTATAACCTCAGGAATGCACCTCCAGCGTTTCGTTTCCATGCACCACGTCGAAAAAGAGACACCTGACAGCACTACAAGGTAGAAGCAACAAGCAGAAAAGCGGTCAGCGGAAGCAACTTCGCGTCAGCGTTTTGAAGACGCACACCAGCGTTGCAGAACGACAGAGATAGGAGAGACGTGCCCACCGTGAGAAGAGCACCAGGGGAAAAAATTGGAAAGAGAAGGGCTGCTGCGTGACGGACACTAACGTACAAACACACACACACACACACTATCGGCGCCAGCAAGCTCGGCAAGCACCACTATGAAACAACGTATAAAGTACACCAGCGTAAAGGAGAGAGAGAGAGGCGGTCAGTGCCAACCTGCTTGCAACGCACACACAAAGTAAAGAGATGACTTGCGTAAGATGAGACGAGGCGACAGAAATAAATAAAAACAACGCACCAGAGCAAACTTTAGAAAAGTAATGTGGCAAAAGGAGTGACGTGAGCAAATACAAAGAATCGAATATGAAAAAAAAAGAGAGCTTGACAAAGGTTTTGGAAATGCGAAGTGTATGAGTCTATCGAGGAGCTTCTTTTTTATTATCAGATTGGATATACGGCGACAAGAAGCTGAGCTGTAAACACAAAAGAGCAAAAGGCCTGAAAGCAAAAGCTTGAGGGAGAAAAGAAAAAAACAAGCAGTTAACCAGAAAAAGAAAAAACACCTTTGCAATCAAACGAAAAAGATGGTGATTACAAGGGAAGATCGCGAAGAATACAAATAGCAACGAAGCGGTAAAGAAAAATGTTCAAGATTAACACGAAACAGACAACCAAGCTAACCAGTGGAAGAAAAAGAAAGAGAACGACTCTGTTTTTTTTTGTTGTTGTTGTTGTTGTTTTGTTTGTTTGTTTGTTTTCCTTTCACTGCACCCAACAATAGTGTATATATATATATATATATTTATTTGAGAAAATCCGTTCGGGTAGAAGGAACAAAGAAATTGTGATGCGAAAGCAGCCGAAACAAAGTAGACGGGCAAAAAGTACTATATACAAAGCCAGTTCAGTGAGGGCACTTTTTTTTATATTCTTCTTTTCGAAGTCGAACAAAAAATTGATATTTGGTGCGCCTTTGTGCGTTGTCGCACTAACAGAAAGAGGAGAAGAAGAAGAAAAGAACACAAGAGAACACAACGGCCTGATAAACTGGCAAAGAGAGACGGCTATGGTACTCAAACTTCAACTGTATATGCGGGATGTGCTTTTTGAGGTGACTGTTGTTGGTATTGCACTCTCTTTTTGTGTAGTGTAGAGCCAGCCTCCTCTAGACGGAAACGAAGAGGGCAGGAGAAAAAAAGATAAGAGAGAGAGAGAGAAAAAAAAAACAGTCAAAGTCGGTGATACCTGAACGATTCGGCCGCGAACGTGCAGAGTAGAAAGAAGCAAGAGAAAAAGATAAATGCTCAAGTCAAAAAAGCTCAGAATGCTCCAACAACAATGCGACGAGACAAAAGATAAATATATATATAGTGAAACAAGGGAGAGCAGGCTACGCTGCAAGTGACCAGTAGATAACGAAAGAAGAAAAAAAAAGTAAAAAAGCAATATGATGAAGCCCAGCACGGAAGAGGAGGAGGAAACAGAAAATGGGGGGGTGAACCAAAAAGGGTAGGTGAGTATGTAAGGGAGACAACCGATCTCCGCTATCAATTGCTTGTTGGCGGAAAAAAAAAAAGAGACGACTTTTTTTTCTTCTCCTCCACTTGTGCCTGTACTTCCAGTTCTGTGGCTGGTGCGGTTGATAATGTTGTGATGGTATTGTGAGTCGTAGATATAGGCGCAACTGAAACAAAGTGGTTTGAATTTGTGTTCGTTTCGGACAAGGCCGAGATACATATAAGATAAAGTTGATGCACCTTTTTGGGGGTATGTGTGGTGATGTTTTTTTTTTTTTCTTTTCTTATTATCTCGCTTATTTTGAATGTTCTAGATTACGACTGCGCACAGGAAAAAAAAAAATGTATTGCGGGGAGAGAGAGAGAGAGAAGAGAAAAACATAAGGTGGGAAGAAGATGGGATAGCAGGGGTTTTTTTTTCTTAAAGAAGGTGTGCTGCCCTAGGTGACAGTCCCCGTGCCAGTCGCAGCGCTCAGGACAACCCACACTCCGCATCTCGCGGCGGTCATCGAGAGGGGAAAGCGACACGACACAACCCAATGAGAAACGACTCCACTCAGGTGTGTTTGGTCGCCATCTGCGACTCGCTGAAAAATCAAAAACAAGGATGGAGGGCGGTGCGATCGCACAGGGCCCTGACATGTTTAAAGCTGCATCGCGGCCCTGCCCATGCGTCGATGTCATGCAAAGCGCTCACACAGTCATCCGTTGGAGCCGTGCGTAAACCACGTTTTACAGAAGCAACCACACATAGTCAAAGAGAGAGAGAGAGAGAGAGAGACGCAAACTCTCCTTCTGCCTGCTGTTGTGCGTGTGCGTGCACGCGTGTGTAAACGTGTGCAAGTTTGCTTTCTTGGAAAGAAAAGGTATCTCATAGAATGGCGAAAGCAAAAAAAAGTTCTCTTTGTTTCATTTTTGGATGCTGCTGTTGTTTGCGGTTTCTTTAGGGCGTGGCAAGACGCGGAGAGCATCGTCACACGCAGGTGCACAGCAACGGTGAAACATGTACTGCAGAAAGCAAGAACAAATGTCGCGACTTAGACTCAACTGGGCAAAAAACAAAACTGAATAGAAACGGAAAAACTAGCTGATGAACCAAAAGAAGAGTTAAAAAAAAAAGTGTAGGAACAACAATAACAAAAAAAGGCCGCACAAAACTTAACGTAATTGATCGTACAGAATACAGAGAATAAAGCAATGAAAGGCATAAGAAACAAAAACCGGTTTCATCACGTTTGGCGCTGTGAAAACGACGGTAGCGAAGCGCGTGAGCATCCGCAGTTCTTCCTCCTCTTCCTCGCAGCGCTGTTAAACCGAAGCAACATTATTTATTATGCTTTTTTTGTTGTTGTTGTTGTTTTTCTATGGTGTCCGCACACGGGATTTTCCCCTTACTCTCCACTTCACCTTCTTCAAGTGGGAAAGGAGGGAGTTGGGGGGCTGCGCGAAGCACACACAAACACACGATGAAGCAACGAAGCAAAAAATGAGAAATGCAAAAAGACTCCGGTTTGGCCTGCCTGCGTGTGTGTTTGTGTGAGAGAGATGAAAAAAAAACACTATTTCTGTTTCAGTCACGTTCTTGCGGATTGTGCCCTGAAGGTAGTTGACGGCGTGAGTGAGCTCAGCCGCTTCTGTGCGCGCGCCTGCAACCCTCCACGACAAGCAAAAAGCCCGCCAGTGAGGTCGGTCCCTCCACCGCACGCAGGGGGGAGAAGCATCAAAAGTAAGACGTGGCCTGCGTCACCAACATTTTCTGCCGCCGCCGCTCGCTTCTCCTCCCCCTTCCTACTCCTTCTTCTCTGTGGCAGCGTTCTTCTTGATCTGGCCAAAAGCCACACCACGCGCCCGCGAGGCAAACAGCAGGGAGCTGCCAGACTCGCTGGCGTTGTAGCTGGCGGGGCTCACGCAGACAAACATGAGCACCTTTGCCTGTCCAGCCATGGAGTCCTGCAGGAGGTAGGTAAGAGCGGAGTTGCGAAAGGGTACGTGCTTCGAGTTCTGCGCAAGTCCGGCAATGACATCGCCGAGGGCAGAGAGTGACTTGTTAATCGACACCGCCTCCTTCAGCTGCTGCCCCACCGCACCGCTCTTGTCCAGACGCTCGCTACCGGCCAGATCGATGAGGGACAACTTGCCGTAACCCTGCATGTTCGTTTGCTTGTTCGTGGTGCGCACGATGATGTAGAGCAGCATGTGCGAGCGCGATGAGTGCTCGTTCATGTTCGTCGTGCCCTCCGTACGGTGGGTCTGTGCGGTGGCCATGATGCCGTCGATGTCCCGCGGCGCCGCCACCGGGACCTCCTTCAGGTTCGTCACGTAGGTGCCGTAGGGGCCGCCCTGCTTCACCTCGTAGGTCAGACCAGCCGACTCCCTCTTCGTGGCGAGCAGGTCGCGGATTTGCTCGCAATAGATCTCCAGCACAGAGACCGTCACGGTGGATGTCTCCGTCTCCTTGCGGTCCTCGATAATCTGAAAGAGGCGCTCCAGCGCGCGGGTGTTGATGCCCTTCTGCTCGCCCTCCGCACCACCCATCGTGAAGGTTTTGCCGCTACCGGTCTGGCCGTAGGCGAAGATGCACACGTTGAAGCCGTCGACCACGCTGTCGATGAGCGGCGCCGTGTCCTCGAACACCCTCGACTGCGGGTCTTTTGGCGAGTAGACCTCGTCGAACTCGAAGAGCTTTGGCCGGCCGTTGGCGTCAATAAACTTCACCTCGTCCTCCGACGGGAAGGTCATGACGTCGGTGTAGCCGCCGTCCAGCTCCTTCTGCAGCATCGGCCGCACACGGCAGTACACGCGAATGTTGCCCTTGAGCTCCTGGATCGTGTTATAGTACTGCTTGCGCAGCTTCATCTCGCGCTTGTACAGCTCCTGCGTCCACTGCAGCGCCTTACGATCCGACTGACGGTCGTTCTCACTCGCCTGCACCATCGCAGCCATGGCGTTTGAGATCTTGGCAGCGTAGAAGCTACTCTCTTTGACCATGTCGGCACAGCGCATGTCGCGGATCTCGCGGAGGCCCTTGCGGATGGCCGAGACGTTCCCGCGCATCTGCGCCACCACCGAGGCGGACACCCCCGTCGTCGTGGCGCCACCGCCGCCAACGGAGACGGCACCGAGGACGGGCAGAGGGGCGAGGACGGCACCCGCGCCGTTGCCGCCCTTCTCGAGCACCTCCACGCGCTCCGCGTACTGCTCCAGCATGCCGACGGCCTCCTTGTTCTTCACCTTGGCGTCCTTGTACTTGTTCTGCAGCTCCTCGTGCTTCTGGCGCAGATCCTCTAGCTGCTGCCGCAGGTGCTCCGTCTCGTTGCGCTCGCGGTTCATTAGGTTCTCTGTCTGCTGTTGCGCCTGCATCATGACCGCCGCGGCGTCGACGCGCTGGCCGGCACCACCACCAGCCCGCCGCTGCCGCAACTGCCGCTGCTGGTCGTCGTCGTCGCTGTCGGCCTCGCCAAGGTCGTCGCCGTCCAGCGCGCGCATCTTCGACGCAGCACCCTCGCCAACGTCCACGCCGGTCATCGCCTCGAAGAGGTCGAGGGCCTCGGAGAAGCGCTCGATGAGGCTCATCAGCTCCCCTGCGATGCGCTCGTGCTCGCCAGACTCAAGCATGCGCATAATCACCAGCTTGTGCTCCTTGCACTCCGAGGCGATCTCCGAGTCGGGCAAAATGTGAGGGTGCTCCAAGGCGTACTCGAGGGAGGCCAGGTCGCCCTGGCACTGCAGCAGGATGGTGTCCTCTGTGTCGAGGATGTCATTGCGGTTGGCCGTGTCCAGGTTGGCAAAGTTGCGCTCGCGGTGCTGCTCCGCGCTGCGCTGCGACTGCTGTTCCTTGACTGTCTTGGCGGCGATGCGGTGGAAGGGTTCGCCCAGCGTGTGGCTCTGCTGAAAGCGGTGGAGGAGGCGCTGATGACCGTTGGTGTGGTAGCGCTGGTACCACGTGATGACGGTTCGCATGACCTTGTCTCGCACATCGGACGAGGTGGTCGTCTTGGCCACCTTGAACAGACGGTCCGTCCACTTCTCCGAGGACAGCATCACGGCGAACTGCGGGCCGCTGTTCACGAGGCACTGGTCCATCACCGTCATCATGCGGATCTGCGTCGCTGGTGGGTTGTACTTGAAGTGCTGGCGGATCTCCTCGAGGACGACGGCCCCGCTGCCACGGCGAATGTGCTCCACGAGGCGAGCGGTGGCCTCCGGATCACCCTCGGGGTTGCGGCTGTTGATCTCGCGGGTCATTAGCTCCGCCACGTCGCTCTCCACGCCGCTCATCGGCAAGCCGGTCGCGGGCGAAACACGCGCGAACTGTGGGTTCAGCATGTTTATCAAGCGGAAGAGAGGAGAATCAAAGAGAAAGGGAAGGGAGATAAAACAACAAAAAAAAAAAGAACTGTCAGGCTAGAAGAGGACTGTTGGACGAAAGGATGACTAAAGTGCACGACAACGCGCTCCAGAGGCAGTGGTGCTCAAATACGGAGAGGCAGAAGGAGAGCGGTAAAAATTGGGATGCGTGGCACGCAGAGTGTAGGTTTTGTTTGCGCGTCAAAGTGCTATTGCGATTCACGATGAAGAAATTTGGGGAGGGGTCTGTACGATGTGTGCCCACAGGAGAGAGAGAAAAGAGAGCAAGGCGCGTATGTGGAGAGTGGTGTGAGTGGAAAGGCGTAAAGCGGGGGAACAGTAGAGACAGCAAAGAGGGATATGAAGCTGATCTGAATGCGAAATGAGAAACGAAGAAGAACAATGATGAAATAAGACACCCAGCACGTAGAAAAGCAAGATGCGTTGACCGTGCTTTTTCTTTAGTGATAAGGCGGACGCTAAAGGAAAGATAGAAAAAAAAAATGTGTATTGCGCGACGAGCTTTTTTTTTTAATGCGTGATATGGATTGTGGAGAAAGCAACAGAAGAAACAGTGAGAAGAAAAAGGGTTGATAATTTTAAGTAGGTAAAACACACGTTTTATTTGAGTTGCTTGGGTGGGTGTGTGCGTGCATATGTGTGTGTGTCTGCGGTATTTACTGAGCCAGACACATAGACACACTCATGTTCGTCATGGGTCGCGCAAGAGGCAAGAGGCGGCAAAAACATTACGCAGCTCACGTTGCCGTGGCAGCTCAAAATACGTTGCGAAGAAAGACGTGAGTGCCTCTATCGGTAACGTTGTCCCATCAGAGCAGCGGGATGGCGCGCACTCGTTCTGTCATGGGTGATAGACATGATACATCACTAAACGCACCCAAAAAATAGACTCTTTTTCTACGCATCGGCCGTGTAAAAAAAAAAAAAAAACATTCCGTCTGCGTTTACATATATTATTCTTTGCCAATGAATGCGGGTGTGAGACTGGATGTTAGTTGCTCTAAAATGGGAAAAAGAGGGATGGCGAATAAGACAATGAGCTGGCGTGTGTGCGCTTGTGTGTGCGTGTGTGTGTGTGTTTGTGTGTTCTACATCGCTGTGCGAGATTATTGATGAGATGAGTCCCCGCCTTTGCACCTCAGGAGAGAGAGGAAGGGAAAAAAGTGCCAAATGAGATCTGTAAAACTATCGAAGAAAACTAATAGAAAATAATAAAAATGTACAACCGAAGGAAAATCAAAATGTAAAAGATGTCAGGCGGTTTTTTTGTTCAGGGGGTCATTCTACAGGGTGAGGGAGGCTGAAATGATGGCGCGTCAAAACACCTTCTCCAAAATATATATGTATGCACACTCTGACCGCTCACCTATAGATGCCGTGAATCGGCTCTTTCGGTAGAGTCGCGCCTCTCCTTCTCTGTCGAGCTTTGCACTTGCTCCGTTACATAAAGAGAGAGAGAAGAAGAAAGCACAGGTAAGTAAGCACATGCCCTTCCACTGCCTACGCACGATTTAACAAAGGGGGAAATAAAAAAAAAAAAAAAAAAATTGTTGATAATCAATACAGGAGGGGGGAAGTAACTTGCGTGCACGTTTCATCTACTGCACCTGTGACTTGTCCGCAGACCAGGTTGCCTTCTACTTTCTTGCGGGTGCTGGTGTGGACATTCCTTTGTGCCTCAGCAGAGCCGATACGCACACTACTTTGCGCAGTGGTCCCAGATAAATAAAGTATTAAAGACAGAAGAAAAAAAAACCCTAGGTGATAGGAATCAAAGACATGAAAAAGCATCACATCGCACCCGAGAGCAGCATTAACAACACTTTTCTTTCAGATGGCCAATCCAGATCCGTCGTACCTGCGGGGATTGTTTGGACACCCAGGACTGGACGCCAAGTGGTGGCGCCAGCCCTCCATGCCACTCTTAAAGCGTTCATGGCACAGCGGGCATACACTGTGCGTCGGTACCGCCTCAATGCACTTCTTTGCCGCAACGTGTTCGTTGAAATCTGCAGCTCGCACAGCCTCATGGCACCGCGGGCACTCGCGCACCATCCGTCGCTTCTCACACTCGGTCACTAAATGCTGCTGCAGCTGGCAGATCTCCGTGACCTGATCGCACAGCGGGCACGGGCAGAGCATCGGGCAGGCGCTCACGTAGTGAAGGTCCAAGTTGTGCTCGTTGAAGTTGCCGTTGTACTCGTTGCAGAACTGACACGTCCGCAGTCGCCGAAACTCAATCTCGCCAATCGAGGCGGAGGCAGGCTTCAGGGGCGATGAAGCAGCAGGCATCTTCGACGCGAGATCTGCCTCGGTGTTGCTGCTGTCCATCACGTACGGGGCAGAAACGCGTCGCGGGTGGTGCTGTTGTTGCTGCTGTTGCTGCTGATGCGAAACGGGCTCCGAGCCACTACCGGAGCGGTGCTGCACGGCGATGCTGTCGGAGGGGATGTCAGACGCCTTTCGCGCCACACTGTGTGCGGTGAGCTGGCTCTCCTTGTAGAGCTCCAGCTGCTCTTCCACTAGGGCCTGTTGCGCAGGCTTGATGGTTTCTACGAAGCTGCCGACCGAGCCGGGATCGAGGCACAGCAGTTTGGCAAGCAGCTTAATGGCTGCCTCGCGCACGTCCACGTTGGAGTGCTGAAGACTTGGCAAGAGCACCGTGGAGCACAAAGTACGCGCGTCGAGGCCGTCTGGGCTCTTCGCGGCGAGGCCAAAGTCGTCCACAAAGGTGCTCAGGATGTTGATGCGCGACACATGTGCCCGAAAGCTCGCCGGCTTCTTATTCTGCTTGTCGGGGTCCACCAGCAGCAACTCAACGACGCGGCGATGGCCAATCGGGGACCGGGCGACGCTGACCAGCGCTTTTTCTACGCTCTCCTGCAGACGCGTGTTGGCCTCGCCGAGGCGAGCCACCAGTTCGGGCAGCACCTTCGACACCGGTTCCGCCACCTGGTTCGCCGTGGCACCGGGCAGTTTGCCCTGCACAATCTTCACCAACGCGCTGCACGCCGCCATTGCCGCGCCAGGGACTGGGTCGCTCACGCCGTGGCCCCTCACCGACATGTACAGCACTAGCTGCGACCACACCGTCGCACTGTGAGAGGCCAGCGCACGACTCCCTTCACTCGATACCATACCCCGCAACGCGCCTTCGCGCTGTTGGCCTTTGCGGCTGAAGAGGCACGCTACGCAGTAGATACCCATGTCAGCGCTGTAGGGCTTCGCCGCTGCTGCCTCATCGCCCGACAGGGGCGATGGCCCGCCCAACACGGTGGAGACCTTCTTGATCGCTGCGTTGAGAGTACGCTCCCACTCCTCGCCGCTGCCCTCCACCGAAACGTCGCTGCCGCTCTCGCGGTTTTCGTCCCTCTGCTGCAGACCTCCGGTGGCGTCGGTGATATCGTAGTAGCCCTTTCCCCCAACCGCCACCTCGTCATGCGCGTTCGCGCCGCTTCGCAGCAGATGCGGTGCTTGGGCTGATGACGCACCTTGCGACGAGTCCTGCTGCTCCTTGTTGGTGTCACCTTCAGTGCTACCGTGTGCGGTGCCAGGGGAAGCGCGTTGGAGGGAGGCAGCAGGCCGCGCCGCGTTTGGCAACGCAGATCCGGGGCGTGTATTGGCCAACTTCTCCGTGGCCGACCGCAGCGCTTCAATCCGCAGTTTGATTTCCTTTGCCTGAGGGTAGTCCTCCACGGAAACGGCGCGCTGCTTCTCCAGCTCTAGCATCGCTATCTGTCGCTCGTTGTTATCGATCGCGGCGACATGCAGCTTTAACGCCTCCGCTGCGTCGAAGTCCTCCTCAGCCACGGCCTTCTGCTTTAGCGCGTTCAGCTCCGCCACGCGCGCCACGATGCTGGTGGGCACCGCAACAATGCCATTCGGTGATGCGCCGGCGCTGGGTGGCGGCAGCATCTCCTCCAGCGGTGTCATTGCGCGCTCCCCAACGGGGAGACTCAGCGGTGTGCTCATCCACTCCTGCATCGTCTTCATCACCTTGCCGTGCGCCGTCAGCGCGACCAGTCCGACCTGCTGGAACATGTTGTAGGAATTTGCGTGGGGGTTGCGCAGGACAAGCTTGAGGTACGTGCAGCGACGCCGCAGGCCCACCGTCTTCAGCTCTCTCGCCCGGTACCCACTAGCCGCGTTAGAGGAAAAGCGAATGTGACCAAGACGCTTGAACGCAGATTTGCTGTAGGGGCTGCACACGCCGGTCTGCTCCTCTTGTGGGGACGGCTCCGCCACGTAGACGTCGATGCAGGAGGAGATTTTGCTCTCGTTGGCCAAAATTCGCAGCGAGTCGACCGTCACGATGCCGTCAAAGCGAAAGCCGAGCTCTTGAGGGAAGGTGGCGTGCTTCCCCGACACCCACCCACACGCGTACTTGTCCTGCGTACACAGTCCTTCGACAGGGTTGGCATCGTCCTGGGAGCTAACGAAGCACAAGTAGACGCGCAAGCGCGGCCCGTATTTAATTTCTGAGCAAAACATGTTCACAGATGCGGCACACAAAGGTATACATACAAGATTGTCTTATGAAAACGTGCTCCGCCTGGGCTACGTAGCGGAAGGCTGGCTCGCGCTCTAATGGTTGACTCTTTCGTAAGAATGCTTAGAGTATCAATCGGCGCGGCTGATGTAGTAATTACTTAAAGAGGGGCCTTTGCCTACCGACCACAAAGGCGCTGCTGTCAGGACAGCGATGGTGGATTTGCGCTACTATGTTTTGATGGTTCCCTCTCCAGCTCAAACTCAATGTTGTGCGCTGGTCACCGGCCTCACTGGTGGAGAACACCCTCTTTTCAACTCGGGGTCTATTTGTGCGTACGCGTGACGTTCTTTAAAATAAAAAAAAATGGGTACCAAAGTAAAAAAGCAAGAGAGCCCTATTATTATGTTTTGAGTGCGTGATTGTGTGTGTGTGTGTGTTGTGGGTGGCGTGTTGCTGCTATTGTTCTTGGGTTGCTTCTTAGGAAGTCAACATGGATGATGCGGAAGAAGGAGCAGGGCAAAGCGTAGCGTAACGACGAAGAACACGAGAAGTGGAGCGCATCCATCACCCCACACGCACGCCAAAGCCAATTTTTTCGCTCTATGCCATCCACAGCGAGGATCTTGGTGGTCTGTGTGACCTCGAGGTCTAAGCGTATGCACAGCAAAAGAAACCACTGTGTGTTTCTTGCTCACCTTCAGCGCCACGATAGTGTGGCGGGCGGTGCGAAAGGGTGAAGGCAAGCAGGCCTCCGTTCTACAGGTGGATCAGCCGAGTGGTAGACAACACAATGAGCAGCGTGTTGCTCGCCCAACCAGCTGTGCAGCGTTTTAAAACGATGCCATCACGCGCGTTAGAAAAAAAAAGCCAAAAATTGTGCCTTCTCCACACACGGAGCAAACGCAACGCAGTTTATTATCATCATTTTGTTATTATTATTATTATTTTTTTTTTATGATCGACTTATACGAAGAGCTATTAAAGTGAAGTTAAAGCGAATTAAACAGCGTGTTAGAGGTTGATTCATGTCCAAGTGAACAACAACAACGAAAAAAAAGGAAGCAAAACAAACCTTGAGGGCTCACAGATTCCCTCAAACACGGAAACGAAGAAAACCTAACGCCAGAACACGGACAAAGACGAACGAGAAACACAAGAGCGAGGTTGCGACACAAAAGCACAAAGTCGATTATCTCTTGTTTAGCTTTCTGCTTTTGCTGTTTTTTGACTACTCGTCGTCGTCACCAAGGTCGATTTCCTCGCTGCCCTCCTTCGCCTCCTCCTCCTCCTGCGCCTCGGCATCGCTATCGCTGCCAAGCTTCTCCTCCACCGCCTCCTCATCCTCCTCTGCCGCGGCGTCTTCCTCCACGTTGTACTGCGGCGCGACGAGAAACTCTGGGTTCATCTCGACCACACCGTTGGGCAGGAGAACCGTGATGTCGCGCACGGCAGAAGCGAGCACCTCGATCAAAGCGTCCAGATGTGCAGTCCCGCGCAGCTCATCCGTGTCCGCCATCCGCTTGCCCTCCGCAGCACCGAGGGAGAATAGCTCCGAGGCGGTACCGACCTGAGCAGGGGTCAGCGTCACGCCGTCGCCGGCCCGCATCACCGCCCACGGCACGTGACGGCTCTCCGTCATCTCGCGCAGGAAGGTGCGCGCGCCAAGGCGAAGCGCGTTACGGGCGTCGGCGCGGGAGACCTTCTGGTACTTGCTGGCCTTCCCCTTTCCTTTCTTCATCACCGCTGAAATGTGCACGAGCTTGCTGGGGTTGGCGTTGCTGTAGGTCGCATCGAGCAGCGTTGCCTGACTCCGCTGCTGGTTTGAGGTGAAGCCTACGTGACCGGAGAGGTTGCTAGACGTCACCTTCCCCATCGTCCCGGCATCCGACGCGAAGAGCGGGGACACGTGAAAGCCACCGTCACGACGCACGGCGCGGCCAAGCTCGCGCAGAAACTTCTCCGCTGCCTTCAGCGAGGTCTTCTCCGTCGAGTCGCCACCCGACACCGCGGGCACACAGAAAGCCTGTGCAATGGTGGCCTTGTCTGCAACACCGTCGAAAAGGACGCACCCCATCGCCTCCGGCTCCGGCGCGCGCTCAACATACGCCTGGGAGCGGAACAGAACGTCGCTGCCGACTGGAGTTCGCAGCTCTTTGATCATGCCAGCGTCCTCGGGCAGCTGGACGAGCGTCACTGCCTTGGCGTTGGGAAGGGCAAACTTTGTGTGCACGGCCTCCTCCTCGGGCGTAAGACCAGAGCGGATGAGCTGCAGCTGGGCTGCGCGCAGAGGGACGCTGCTCACGCCGCTCTCGTTGGCCTCGCGGGAGAGCGTGCGGCACAGCGTGCGACGACCGGTGTTGGGGAGTCCCAGAACAATGGCGCAAATTTTACCCGACAAGTTCGACGACATCTTCTTGCACGAGCAGCCAGCGTTCTGTCGAAACTGGTTCAGCACGCGCAGGAAGTGCCGCTGTGCGCGATCGCTGTGCACGGAGAAGGGGACGATGGTGGCCACCAGATTCGCACCCAGTCCCTTGGGGTAGCGCTGCTGCAGCGCAAAGGCGACGAGGGCCACCTGCGAGACCATGGCGGGGGCAGAGATGAGATCCACTTTGGTGAGCGTGAACAACAGCAGCACCTTGCGGCCGCCGGTGTACGCGGCTGCCTGGTCAACAATAGCATCGAGCAGGGTCCACGGCATGGACTGCACGGCGAAGCGGGCGTCCAGCGTCACGACGTACGCGACGGATGGCAGCTCTAGCGAGGCCGAGTCAGCAGCGGCCGCCTCAGGTGCCGGAAAGACCAGCTCCGTCAGTGCGCGATGAAACTGCTCCCTAAACTGGTTGGAGCTCTTGACAGAGATGTACAGCAGCTGGCGGCGGTTGCTGGCACGGACGTCCGACACCTCGGCCTCGTTGTCCTCAATGTCCTCCTCTGTTCCCTTGCGCGCCTTCCGCTCTGCCTTGACCACGCGAGCAGCCTCGCGGGCCTGCAGCACGTGATTTAGAATCTGCTCCTTGTCGGGGTGCCGGTTCGACACCTGCAACGCCAGCTTTGCGAGGTCGCGGGACTTCTTGCTCCGCTTCGGCGCCATGCCAGTCTTTTGCAGTGCCTTTGCTGCCTTCCGCAAATCGCGCTTGTGCTCACGCTTTTTGCGATCGATCTTGTGGCGCTGCGACGAAGACATGCGCTTCGACTTGGAAGCCTTTACTTTGACCATCTTGAATGAAGAGAGGCTCTGCGATGCGGGACCTATAAACTTGTGGTATCTTTTTTTTTTTTCCAAGCGAAAGGTTTTCAGCCAAATCAACGAAGAAGTGAGAGGTAAAAGTCAATGGTTAAAATAAAACACGTTAATATCATGACTACTACGCATGCATCGTGTAAGATGAGGTAAAACAGCTTCGTTGGAAATACAAAAAAAAAAACGGTAGCTGCAACACTGCTCGCCGTCATGATAGACAAGGCTCCGCTGCACGCAATGATGAGAAGCCGAGAAGGCGAGTTGAACAGAACGACATACATACCTTAGCGCTTCAGTCGCGAAGCAAGACAAGCATGCTCTCGGCGGTAAAGCCTTTTCAGTGAAGCTACTCTACGGTACCCAACAGCTGACGCCTGTCGTTCTGCTATCTTTGAATTTATTTTTTTCCAGTTTGATATCCGTGCTTTTTGTTCTCACGCGGGATGTAAAACGTGCCACACACACTTTTTTTGGCCGGTATGAGCGGTGAAGCGTGTGTGGACCACTCGCTACTACTACTATCTACAACTACTCTCCTGTCTGCACAGGAAAACATGCGGTTTTTGGTGAAGAAAAGAACCAGAAAAAAGGGATTTTGCAAAACGCTAAAAGGGTAAAATAAAAAGAAAAAGTGGCGCGTGGGATTGAAGTGTGTCTCCGTATTTCTTTTGTGTCTGGGGGGTTGTAGGTGGGTAGCCCATCTGCAGAAGAAAGCAACACCTCTATGGAGAAGAGCAAACTGGCGTTTTCATCTCATCCAGCACGCTCTGAAATAAACAGACACCTGCGTTGCCGCCCCACTGACCGCGACCGTTACCCATCCCAATACAGCTGAGATTTGCTGACTACTAAGCAGTGAGAAAGAAAGAAAAAAAAAAGATAAAAAAGTACGGTACCATGCACCCAAAACAAAAAGGCCTCGCTCAAACACTTGCCTCTCTCTCAAAGCCACCGCGTTCCAAGATAGACATCACCAGACTATCAAGAGTACAGTCTCCAAAAAGGGGGAAAAGAAAGAAGCAAAAAAGAAAAACTTTAACAAGCACCTGCCACGACGTCGACATTCTGCCGTCGCTCTTTTAAGCCGTAGCTGAAGCACTGGCTTCCGCAGCCTGACTGTGGCCGTCGATGCCGAGTTGAGGCTGGGCAAAGCCATCGGGGTAAATCACTACTGGGACCTCGAAACGGAAGGCCGTGAAATCCGCAGTGGCGATCTTCTTCTGCACTTCCTCTGCAGATAGCGTGCTAAGATCACCGCCCTTCGAAATGACATCGCGCATCTGATTTGCCAGGGCCACATCCATCAGGCGGTTAAGAGAACGGTAGAGCTGCACCATACGCGGAGCAGCGTAACGGCGCTCTGCGCTATCCGGTGCTCGGAAGCGCTCTGGGCGGTTGACGTACTGCTCCCACTCGGCAATGACGCTGTCAAAGAAGGAGTTTTTGCAGTCGATTGTGCCACTTTGCACCCACCGCTTCATGCGCATGCAGCGCTCATCCCACTTGTGGCGGCGGTCGTAGTCGAAGTCGCTGTGGTACCACGGCAGGTTGCGCGTCTCCGGGACGTCAGGGTCGAACTCGGTGTAAAAGTCTCCCCACGTCTTCGCCATTGGGTTACGTGCCTTGTCAGCCTTGATCTTTGCAAAGGCGTCGCTAGTGTAGATTGCGTAGTTAGCGTTGTCTGAAATCCATTCGTTGAAAAGCTTCTCCTGCGCGACGCCAATAGGAACCTTCGCCCAGTTGTACTCTAGCGGGGCCAGCAAGTAGCGGAGGCGGAAGTAGAAGGCGTCGGTTTTCCAGAGTCGCGGGTTCGGCATCTCACGCATGGCCTGCTTCAGGAACTTTTCGTACTCCTCGAAGCGGGTGGAGTAGAAGTCGTCGTCCTGGCGAGCTAGCGTGCGCTCGGCGTTGATGCGGTTGGACTCAGGGTGGGTTTCGCGGATCAGGTACTGGAAGAGCTGCTCGCGGTTGTGCGTGTAGAGATCTTCCATCGATGTCTCCATCAAGGTCTCGATATCCTTCACCATGCGACGGTAGCCACGACGGTTTTTGCTTGCATAGTGCTTTGGCTGGTTGTACCCGCTCTCAACCCACCCCTGCATCTCCCGCCGAGCGTTCTGGCGGTCAGGATCGACGTTCTTGATGTACCAGCCTTCGTAGTCGAGGTTCTTCTCCCAGTAGTTCGTTCCGTCGGCTTGACCCTTCTCGAAGTAGCCCTTGGATGTCGTCCACGACATTGGAATTCGGCCAGCGATTTTGTTGAATTCTTTCTCGCATTCCTGACCAAGCCACGACCAGTGACCGTTGTATGGGCCCTCGCGACGCTGCTCCTCCCCATTCCAAAACGCGCGTTCGTTGTTCATCATGCCCTCCTCCTTGGTGTACTGCATCGTGATGGCGTCAAGACTTTCAAAGTCGAAAAACTTTTCCACAGTGGCGCGCTGGCGACGGAACATGACGACCTCTTGGAACTCCATCCACCCGTTATGGATCAGATGGCGCAACGCATCCGGGTCTTTTGTGTGCTGATTCTGGAGAAAGCGCTCCCGGATCTTGTACTTCATGTCAGGGAGCGGAATCAGCAGAAAGTAAAAGTGCTTGACGATAGGCAGTGACTTGAGAATGCTACGATACAGCGACATGATGGCGGCTTTAAGTTCGTAGTTGATGGTCGAGTTTGCGAGCAGGAAGGTGCTGCCCTCGCGGCGTCCGGTGACGCTGCCGTACATCTTCTCAGGATGATGGTCCTCATACGGTGGAGGAGGCATCACGTCACGGTAGTCAACCGTTTCCTTATCGGCGGGATCACGCTTGTAGCCATGGTAGCGCATCGCCGGTGGACCGCCGCTAAAGTACGGCGCTTGCTCGAACTTGCCGAGCGACGTGTCGAACTCGGGGAACTTGATGTTGTCCGACCTCCCCTCTGGATCGCCCGGCTGAGTGAACTGACGGGATCCTAACTCGTTTTCATGATTAGGGTACTTTTCCTCGAAGTACGCCCGCGGCTTCTTTTCGCTGTAAACGCCTGCCTTATTGTCCTTGCCGGTGGCGTTGTCAATGGGGCCGCTGTAGTCAGGCTTCGACCCGTTTGAGGACCCAGCGCCCGTGGTGGCAAAGCGCACACCAGCCGCTGCCGGCAACGCCAAACAAGCACGACGAAACATAAATACTAATATATATTCTGGGTCTAATAGCTACTTGCTAGGTTTCCTTTGTTCCCCTACAGACAGCAGTCGCTGCTTTCTTGACTTTTAAATTTGTTGGCGTTGAAAAGGAAAATGCAGTATTTAATGAGGTTTATGTGCGTATGTGTATGAGTGAATGAACGCCAAAATTAAGAAGTTTAGAGACGGGCACAATTATAGCAATCGTTTCGTTCAGAAAATCGACATAAGCAGCACAAGCGCAGCGTGCCGAATAAAAGAGAGAAAAAACAGATAAATAAAAGGAACAGCAAGAGTGAGCAGATAAACATACGCTTGGTGTTGAGTTGGTGATATTGTGCATAAAGTGGGCGGAGAAATGCAGTTCGCCAGGATTTCAAGTGAAACGAGAGCGCCAAGCCGCTATTTCCACGGTTATAAAGTGTTTCGCACGCTTGAGTGCAGCCCTTCAAATTGGCATTCACTCCTCTTTTTTTTTTTGTCGTTTTTTTTCATTTTCTGGTGTGGTTTTTAGATACCACAGCTTCTAGTGACAACTCAGTATTATTTACTCCAAATACGTGATACATCGTGTTGCCGTGCTGCCCATACAACCGGTTCTTGATGTGCTGAGAATTGAAATTGCTTTAACAAAACGGAGCAGCAGCATGAAGCTCAATATCAGCTAAAAGCAACTCGTTAAAAAAATGTGAGATAATAATCATATCACGGAATGGTCATTACAAACATTTGACAATGATGGCAGAAAAAAAAAAGAAAAATTTGATATTTGTGGCTTTCACAGAACATTTTTTAAATACGTACAGAGAAGACAGTTTTAAATGGAAATTGTGGCGCGAGAAAGTTAAACACGTGACAATAGCGGCGACTGCATCAAGCGGAGTTTACCGCGCGCAGAGAAAATGTAAAAGAGTTGGACCAGCTGCAAACAGAATAACAATGTTTCCGTTTTGATTTTGAAGCGCGAAGCTGGTGCCCAAATCATCGCGAGGCTCAGCCAGGCTGCATCGGTATGCAGTAAACTCGCAAGCATACGAAAGAATTCAGCGGCGTACTGAAGCAAATGTTGAATTAAAAAATTGCAACGTTATGATGGCTTACCTGGTATAGTGACAATCAACGCAGCACAGAGTGCTATCATTCCACTTTTACTTGACTTACAATTACTGTATTTGAAGTGAGTTGCAGCGAGCGATGGACTAACACCACTTGAGAGCCCTTAACCAAAAGATTTTTTGGTGTCGTCAAAAAAACTAATCTTTCTGCTGCTCACGGCCATGTAAGCATGCGTTCAGAGAAAAAAAAGCCTCTTTCTGCCGTAATTTCTCCACAAGTGAGTCGGAGGTGCTTCACCTGCTGTGAGCCATTCTTCACTGATGTGCTCTTTTCAGTATGCAGTGGCGCCATCACAGATTCAAATCGTGTTTTTCTTTTTCGAGAAGAAAGTCGTTTTCACCACAACCCAAAAAAGGGTGAAGAAAAATAAAAAAAATCACTACGAAAACTAAGCAGGAAGAAAATTGTGCTGGTGTGTACCTGTATAATTTAACATTCAAAACTAGTATATTCCGTCCACTATCGCTACTAAAAGCAGCTTTTGGGGAGACAACTTCAGATTCAAAATTAATTGAGAGCTGACGCGCCACTTTTTTTTTTTTTTTGCCATCTGTAACAGACAAAGAACCTAACTCTAAAGCAAAAGCCTCAAGGTTGCTCGAATTGCCACACGTCTTCAGCTTCATTCGCTTTTATAATTATTAACAGCCTGTTAAATTTGAGACAGTGATGTTTTTTTTTTTTTTTTCTAAAGGCGCACCTTGTAGAGTAGTTTTGAATCTCAAATACACATTGATGCCGAGAGCGGCACTAAAGCTGGTCCGATGAAACACTGCCTTCATGCGTGTTCAAGGCTACAACTCGCTCGAGAAGGAAAATTGGAGCCGATAGAACACAATGCTGGGCACTCGTAATACTTAATGAAAGAGGGGCGATAATGTTGTCACAGAGAGTGAATGCGAGAAGCGCACATTGAATCGATGACCAAAATTGCCTCACTTAAGAAGACCGACGACAATGTCTTTTTAAAAAGCAAGACTTTATCTAATCACAGGGAACCCACCGGCAAAGAAGAAGACAAGAAGCCTATACAAGCACCACCCTCCATCACAGCCGCAGTTAATAATCCAAAAAAAAAAAAACCGTCAAGCCTGCAGGTATTATTATGGTTGTAGACTCTTCCAGATACGCCTGAAAAACGTGCGCATTTTTTTTTCTTTTCAGAAGTGATACAACATCCTTGAAAGCCAGCAGTAACGACAGATCGATGAAAACCGTTTTCTGCCAACTTATGCTACTGATCACGGAAATTCTACGCGTACAGGCGAAAATCAAGGCATCGTAAATTCAGTAGCACCCGCTGCTTGTTTACGCGAGTCGGTGTGCGAATACTCCAAAGGGAGGTTTCTCTCACTTTAAAGAATTGCGAAGTAGTGCAAGAGTGTAATCAGCCGAAAACATAGAGTTTTGCTCGCAGATATTTAATTAAATTCGCACCTTTTATGCCTTTGATAGGGAAGCGAATCCATATTTTCCGCATTTGTCCATCTAGTAACCATAAAAAAAGTAAAGCAGAACTCGCAAATGTAACCTCCGACTTCTAGTCTCTTGTTTTACCCACACCACGGTACAAAATAAACGATTTGAGTGGCAGAAAGCCTAGGTAAAGGAGAACAAATTATATACACAGGAAAAAAAAAACCTTTGAAGGCGCACTCACGCGTTGCGAAAAGGAAAATACGGCGACGTCGCAGCACTGTGACGCCCTTACTTGGTTGCTACGTTTTACAGGAGTGGTAATAATAATAAAATAACAACAATAACAATAACAATAGTGACGAAGGCCGCCTAAATAATCTACGAGTGCGATGACTGAGGTACAAGCGAAGCTGTTGACAGTACCTCAAAACAACATAATCTCTCATCTTTAGATACTTCCTTGGCGCCGATGGAGGGCCGAGAACCAGTTCCTTCAAAGGACATTTCTAATGGCAACATCGAAGTGGGTAACGGAGTGACAACCACATCAAAACTACAAAATGTGCATTGGCATTTAAACATTTTCTTCAAAGTTCACAGCGTTGTGTTGCGGCTGAACTTTCAACATTGCGAGTAAAATGCTGACGAAAACCTAATTGAACCAATTCGGCCCTTTATAAATCATATTGAACGCAAGGCACGGCTCAACCAAAAACAATTACTGGATAATAAAGGCTCAAAAATTGAAATTAAGAAGACGAAGCAAGCATTCAGCGGTACCCTGACAGCATTGCCTTTTTTGGAATGCGTATTAATCAGCGCGTAAGCATTGTCAACTGCTCTTTAAAAATGAGTGTGGCTCAGCAAATATTGTACGAGTATAAATTCTTTATTACTCGCCTCGCAGTTACACGAGAAAAAGCTGCGTTCACCTGCTACCCTTCGCAAATTTGTCGAGCTTTACGATTTGTCAGCTTAAATTTCTTCTAGCGACGTGGCCAGCAACGCTTCTTTACAACCACCAATTAATTGCCAATTTTCAGTTTGGTGGTCGCGTCGCTCTCGGGGCTCCTTCGACTTAATCCTAACAAATAGTTTCGATCCGTCCTTTAAAACTGGAGTGCGACCGCATTGCAGGTAATGCAGGCATTGTGCATTTGGAGAACGACTTTGTAATATATATATATTCCGAAAGGCAAGTGCCCTGTCAAGACATAGAAAGTAGCATACATGTTGCTACCTTTTATTTACACAGGAGACGAAAAAGGTGAGAAAAATGCGCATTGTCATGTTTGATCTCTGGGTATTTGGCGTGACTGCTGTCCTTGCACGCCAGCGCATGCACGAGAGAAAATGACGCTATTTATTATTTGGTCCCATAGGATACCGTTCCAAACGGCGCGAGTTAGTGTAAACGACGGAGTTCGACAAATAGTAAGCGATACAGACGATGGTTTTCCTGTGCACTCATAACCACGGAAAACTGAGAGCACTATAAAAAGCCTTCCCTCTTGCTAGGCAAGTTNAACCGCCCAGTGTATTTAGAAAACCGCCTTGTTAACTCTAGTGAGGAGGGCCGAAAGGCTTAGTCTTCTATTACTTAACCACTTGATAAAAGGGCATCATAGCGTATCGGAGTCAGAGATGGGAAAACGAAGAGCAGCTAGTGCCCTGCCAGCAGCGCATGAGACTTCAAAACGGCAAAGGCAAGAAGGCGGACGACGACGTCAATGGCACAAGAAATCGCACAACAACCCTCTTTTTGTTGTGTTGTTGGAGCTGCAATATTTTGCTGCCAACAATTTCCTCCGTCTAGTTTTTGATCTCAGTATGTCCACGACGAAGAAAGTTGTAGTTGTTGTGAGCACCTTTCTAGTTGCCTCTCTTACTTGATAAGAAAACAGTCTTTCTCGTTTTGCGCTTTCTGTTGTCCCGTTTGACTATCTGAATATTCGAATTAAAAAAACCTTATCGTTTTATTTATGGTATTCAGCCAAAGTGTATTTTAATATAGCGTCACAACACTATCTATTGCATCATCTATTGTTCGCAGGATGACGGTTGATCTTTTTGTTGCTCCTAATAAAACAAATTTGCCTACATGAGTAAGTCGGTGAATTTAGTGAAGCTGAAATACAGGTATAAGCGTTAGCAAAACACTCTCTTCTAGCTATTGTCATTTCTGCGACCTTTTGCTTGCTAGTTTTGCGTTAGCTAGTTGCGGTGTGAACGATATTTATTGTTGCACGGCTCACACAACAACGCAATATAAAGAAAAAATAAGACATAAATACTTCTCAGCATTTCATTACAGAGTTGGCAAGTTTCTGATTACAAGAGTTTGTCCTGTTATTCATTAATTGTGGTATCATCCCTGTTTTCTTTTTTCTAGACTACTGCCCACGTCACAGGTTGCCACATTAGGTCACTTTATTGTGCTCTGTGCAGTTGTATAGAAAAAAACATATAAACTGCAGAAGCTGACACTGCTACACATTTCTCTTCCTTCTTTGAAACGTTGGGATTTTTCACTATGCATCACTGAATAAGCATGAAGCTCATTTCAGTGTTCTGTCAGCAACAAGATTTTTTATTTTTTTCGTTTGTTTATGTGTATGCGTCGTCTCCAATGCTCAGCGCTGCATTCACGCAGTTCGAGTTTCACCTGAAAGAAAAAAAAAAAAAAAAGTCTGGCTATGCAATGTTTTTTTTTTTTTTTTTTAGCTTTTAACGAGTTAGAGACTTCGGAAAGTCGAAAATAAGATTTGGCGCTCACTTCTTCTGAATACTTAGTTCTCTGAAGTGGACTTGTGTGCTGTATATAAAATGAATTGGTTTCTCGGAGGCACACGCTCTGATGAGTTTATGTAAAATATATTGTGTTGCCGTAATTTTTTTTTGTTTCTCTTTTGTGTGTGTGTGTTAGACCGTCGTCGGTGTCTGCAAGAAAAAAAAAAAAATAAACCCGACAGATTGCATCGATTGTTTTTATATCCTGCACAGAAGGGTTGCGTTCGGTTGTTGCACTGTTACTACGCATTTTAGCTTTGATGCCGGACAAAGAAAAAAAAAAAAATTGCCCCTTAACACGTGAAATTCTTAAATGTGAACATCAATTTTTTTTTTTCTAATATTTGTGGCCCGTACACATCAGGGATGTGTTGACTTATTAAATAATGAAGCGGCGGGAATTTAGCTGGTTTCAGGCGAGTGTGTACATCTTACTTTGTAACTACAGGTACGTGCAGAACACACGTGAATACTAGAACGCGATCGATAAATACGTCAACGACGATGGGAAAGGCTAAATTGATAATAATCAAGTTAACCTCTCTATGTGTGAAAGTGCTATGCTTTGCATCATAGCTCGAAATTGCAAGAAGCCTTTACGCAAGCGTGTTGTCCGCGTGGGACTACGCGCGTTACTTATCAAACTCGTTGCGCTATCATTCTGCTAGAATCTGTTACCTGCTTTGAGGAGTGAAATCATTATATATATATATAAATATATATCCTGCCTGCTTTCTTTTCCTTTTTTTTTTTTCTGTTTTGTGGTTTTTTTTTTTCTTAAGTGGTCTTTCTTGCTTGCATAAATTTGGTTTTATAGCTTTCAAATTTAACGTACGTCAAGTGATGATTTGTGAGTTATTTCGGATATATACTGGTGTATTTCAATAATAATAATAGCTACGATTTCTATTTTTGTGATTGGCTGCAAAGGGTTAGTGAAAAAATTGCGCGAAGTTATCCAAATGGGAAGCTTTCTACTTAAACTAGTTGTTGACCCTTTTTCACTCTTAACACTAACTTTAAACACAAGACGGTTGTTACTACCAGTGGCCATATCCTTTTCTTTTTTCTCCTCTTGACGCTCGTGCTTTAACAAAACACAAGACTACTCTTTTCATTGACTACTGGCAGGCTCTTCGTAATTCCAAGACTAAGCTGCCGATAATTATGGTGGTCTAACTTGAGAACATTATCACCCAGGTCAAACTGTAAATAAATGATAGACGCAGTTTGTGCAGAGCTGATTTTTTTTTTTTTTGCTCCATGCGAAAACGTGTCGACTCTTCACTAAAATGCCTAGTGTGCTGAGACTGACGATTTGAGTTGGAAACTTGATTTTCGATTTAAGACTATTTGAGCTGAACGGTTGCTATTAAAAACAGGACAAACAAAAAGAAATAGTATTTTTTTTTTTTCTGCGCCATCTTGAGAAACATGTTCTATCGCCCCTGCCTCTCCAGCTTCGTTTTTGATTCTTAGGACACGCTTTGCGAAAAAAAAAGAAGCTAATGCGACGTCCTCTGCAACAAGAACAAAAACAACAACCTGAAAATTCAAACCTCGTATTCCCGCACTTCATTTCTTCCGTTTTCTAGTAGCGGCAAGAGGCCGATCAACCCAACCAAAGATTGCTTAATTCTAATTCGACCTTGAAAAAGAAACATCTTTTTCTTAATGCATAGCTTTGTGGGAAACGGTACCCGTTGCGCGAGTAAGAAGTATACAATTTAGCTGCTTTCTCAAATATATATATATATTTTTGTATTTACTAGTGCTTCACTCATTATGAGTTATCTTACGTCCGTTGTGAAAGAAATAATTGCGTTGTTAAAATGGCCCAATATGACACGGAGGAACTCTTTTTATTGAGGTCGTTTAAGTTATCAAAGCTTTGGAGAAATAAAAGGCTTTTTTTTTTTTTACTTGCGGCAATACACACACACACACACATACACACAGCGACAACAATAAAATGCATCGGAATACGGCGCGTTTGCAACCGTTCGCGTCAGCTAAGAATAACCGTGTTGGTACAATTATGTTACAAAAGGTCATGCTGAAGAAAATGGTTCCGGCAAGCAAATTACATTGAAAACGTCGCAAAGAGAAGGTAAAAACGAAAACAGTAACAACACATTGTTACTTTCCACTGTCCTACGAAAAATCAATTTCTATTGTGATGGTCCTTAACAATTCACATTGATGTGCTCAAGCTTTAATCCACCGAAAATCTAAGCGGTTTTCCTTCTTTTCTCAGTCACTGATACAGTTTCATTGATTCCGAACATATTGAATGGCTAGCGCTATCTATTTCTCCGCTGCTGTCCTAATACTGTCTGTTTCTCTCTCTAACTTAATGATTTTCACTTAGCATCTTGCAACTAAAAAACAAAAAAATCAGAGCGACGTAGGGCACTTGCCTTTCCAGCCCACACCTTCGCAAAACACACAGTCACATGAGCCACGATTCACAAAAACGCGCCGTGCTT
Organism: Crithidia brevicula; assembly: GCA_030849845.1. Lineage (NCBI taxonomy): Eukaryota > Euglenozoa > Kinetoplastea > Trypanosomatida > Trypanosomatidae > Crithidia > Crithidia brevicula. The sequence goes on along the minus strand of JASAOD010001849.1, from coordinate 260 downwards.
CTTTAAACATCGTAATTCAGCCCGTGTGGTTGAATGCTGTTAATATCGTTATCGATTGTCTTTATTTATTCTGTGTAGAAATCTATTTTCTTAAAATTAATTCTGCCGCCCCAATAGTTACTCAATCGCTGAATACTTATCTCCCAGCAGCAGTAATTACATGCATGGAACCCGACCTAGCTCATTTCCTCCAAAAGGAGTTGATCCCGATCCACGCGTGTTCGACAAATGCAATGACGCTTCTGCGTTGCAGTGGTGGT
>JASAOD010001848.1:0-47023 GCA_030849845.1 Crithidia brevicula | reverse complement strand
TTGCCGGGAGGGGGGGAGAAGGGGGGACTGAGCAGCATCAGGAAGAGAAGCAAGAAAAATAAGGGAGGAAAACACGAACAAGGGAGGCGCGAGGAAGGGACAAACGATGTAACATAAGATTTCTTTATTCCTCTTCTTCTCTGTCCTTCTCCCTTGCCGGTCATAAAGTCAACGTCCCAGGTCCTATCGCATATATATATATGCTGACTGGGTAGCACAGCTTCTATTGTCGTCCTGTTCATGAAAAATAATTTTGATTCTCCGCGTGCTTCTGTTCTCTTTCTTTTCCCTTTTTCCCCATTTGAGTTACCAACTGATCAAGATCAACTTGGCGAATATATTTTTGTTTTGTGTCTGTGTGTCTGTGCAAAAGGAACGCCCATAGCAACAACAAAAAAAAAAGAAGAATTACTTTTTTAAAGCTGAAACATAAACTCTCGTTTGAATTTCCTCTGAGGTGGCGTTGCAACGCTGGGAAAAAGTGGGCCTGGGAAGCACTAAAAAAAAAAAGATTCTTTCTGTGTCATTGTTCACATGGCACGAAGCAGCATTCCGCACTGAAATTTCTCTTTTCGCGAGTTGCGACATCGCATCAACTGCTATACCTCTTGTTGGGATATCTGTATCTGGCGCAATTGTGCTGCACGCCATGTACCCAGCCTGGTCTTCGGTATTATTATTATGATGATCATGTTTGCCCTTAACAAAAGCCTCTTTAAACTGGATGATGGACTCGCTATCTCGCCTCTCCTGCTCTGCGCATCGTCCTTTATCTTCCCCCTTATCTGCAACCTTTTGTGTCACGCTGCCCTCTCTCACTCTTCTTTCGTTTCATGCATGTATCCGTTTGTGTGTGTTCTTGTACATGCGTTGCCTTTGCAGCATTGGAAATTCGTGCTCGGCGTCAATAGGAGATTGCAGCTGTTTGCTTCTCTCCTGTATTATCGACAGCAAACGCCACGACGTGTACGTGTGGTTGTCGGGGTCACATACATTGGACCTATTCTCAAAGAGATCAGACAAAATTGTTAACACTTGCACTGTTATTTTATTTTTCTCCTTTTTTGAGGGGGCAGAAGCGATTGCCTCTGTTTCTCTCCATCTCGCGCTTTCTAAAGCATTGCGCAGCTTCGATTCTCCCGCCGCCACTTTCACTCGTTGTCACATATATTTGAAAAAATAAGGAGCATTTATACCAGCGTTTGTTTTGTTGTTGTACTGAAAAGCTTTTGCTTCTTCCTTCTCACAAATTTGACTTCGTGCGAGTATAGCTTTTGGAAGTCCCCTCTTCGGGTTTCTTTTCTTTTTTTTTCTCATCACCTTTCTCCCTCTCTCTATCTTTATCGTAAGGAAGGATGCTTCGTGGTGTATCGCTGGCCCCGCAGCAGCGCTTCGCGAAAGACACGCAGGAGCTGCCAACGGAGTTGGTCAACTCTATCATCGGTGTGTCGGCTCGTGCAGTGCCCGACTATGGCGCCGCCGCCGCCGCCACCACCAGCGGGCCGGCAGCGCTGTCCACCTCGGGCCAGCAGGTGTACGGTGGTGGCGCTGCTGCTCCCGCCTCGCCCTCTCTTCTCACACGCATCTTCCGGTGCGCACGGCGGCGTTATCACACCACGGTGAATGGGGAGGTGCCTGTCTTCGACGCCAACGGCAACCTCACCACGTATCAGACCGGCGTGAACATGTTCCGCTTCCGTAGCCTCTCTCTATTTTATTTCTTTCGTGCACAGCCGTGGACGGCGCTGATCACCTACTCCATCCTGCTGTACCTTCTCATCGTGCTGTTCATCACGGCGGCTTACTACCTGTGGGGAATGTACTGCGGGGCGGGGCTCAATCTTGTTGCGTCCATCTACTTCACGGTAGTCAGTCTGGCCGCCAACGGAGGCTACCTTGGCGAGGACGTGGACACCATGACGGACTCGACACACATGTGCTACCGTGGCCGCACCTTCATTGTGATGGTGTGCTCCTACGTGAACATCGTCTTCGTCGGCCTAGTAGCTGCGTTGGTGGTGGGGAAGGCAGAGTACACGGGCAAGTTGGGCCACCGCGTCGTCTTCAGCGACTTCTGCACCCTCACGAGCATTCCCGGCCGCGTCGGGCAATACCGACTCAGCTTTCGTATGGCCAACGTGGACAACAACATCCCCCTCGCACACGGGCAGCTGCGGCTGTTCTGCGTGACCGCCGAACTGCTGAGGGAGTACCGCCTTCGGCAGAAGCAGATGCACCTCCTAAAGAACTCGGCCCCGATGAAGTCGCTCACCAGGACAACGCACGGCAGCGCACAGCAGCTCCTCCCCGGGGGCGAGACAACCAACAGCACGCCGCAGCTGACGGAGTCCATGCTGGAAGGCCGTCGTGCGAGCCACCAGAAGCACAAGGCACATCCTTCGAAAAACGCACGCGGTCCACAAGGTGATGCAGCAACGCCAGCGGTGGTCGCAGCAGCTCTGATGCCGCCGCGCACCTTAAGTGGAGTGGAGAAGGACCTGCAGACGACGCGTGCGCAGCAGCCACGTCGACGCAATCTGCACAGTCGCACGCGCAAAGAGCAAAGCGCGACGCCCGGGACGGCATCAAAGGCCTCGGCAACAAAGCTTGCAAATTCAGGTAGCGGCTCGCGTGTCCGCCGTGGCCGTGGCCGCAGCGATCCCAATGATGATGAGGAGGAAGAAGAGGCTGGATCGTCGCCGCCGTCTTCCGGGACGGCCACCCGTACGTCCACCCCGAGCAGCGCCTCCGCACCAGCATCGCGCTCGTCGTCTTCGTCCACCTCGCACGCCTCGGAAACGCGTGGACTGCTAAAGACACAATCGGGATCGTCCCCAGCAACAACAACAGCCCGCGCGCAGGCCGCCGCTGCTGCTGCTGCTGCTGTTGCAGCGCCAGCCGCGGGCTCCGATGTCACCAACTCCTCCATGACAAGTAAGCAGAACAGCGACCTTTATGCGGCCTCTCCGGTTGGCGGAGTGGTCGGCTCCTTCGCCGGGCCCTCAACAGGACGCGGCGCGGTTTCGCCAGCGTCCATGGCGGCACCGCGCGGGGCCAACAGTGGTGGCGTGCAAGTGCGTGGCGAGGAGGACGACCATGACATGGATCGGGTGCACCTGCGGGTCCAGGAGATGCGGTGGACCTGCGCGGAAGAGACGTATCTTGATCACGGCGATAGCGGCCAGCTCTCCCTCTGGTACCCGGCCACGATCACCCACGTCATCGACGAGCGCAGCCCTCTCTTCGCGTTTATGCAGCAGCCAGCGGTGGCGGCCTCGCTGAAGGAGGGTCCGGCGACGGTGTTTGGCAGTGCGCGCAGCAACGATAGCAGCGTGCACCCGCCGAGCCTCCGCAACGGCGCTGACGCCGCCCGGCACCGTTTCCAGCTTGTCGCCGTCTTCGACGCTACGGAGATGGAGGCGGGCTCGACCATCACGGCGAAGCACACATACACCACGGTGAACATTGTGGCTCACTACAAGTTTTCCGATCGCCTGGTACACATGCAGGCCGACAGTGGGGAGGTGATGCTGGACTTTCACTACTTCAACGCCCTCCTGCCGGTCGATCTCATTGAGCTCTCCACCACCGACTCCGAAATCTGATGAGACGACGGAGGATGGAGCAGAGCTTCAACGTAGCGCTCTTCGACAAGCATCTTCTCCTTTTGTTGCTGTTGCTGTTGTTTTCAGAGTCTCGAGAAACTAAAAACAGAATTGAAAGGCAGTCTTTGATCTACGCTGATGCACGCGTATCTCTAGCAGCTGTGTCGCATAATAGCCCCCGAGTTTTTTTACGTTGTTATTCTTTTTCTTTTCTCTCTCTAGAAGCCAATTTCGTTTTTTTTTTCTAGTATTATTTCATCTGCATGAGCTGAGAGGGGCTTTCGCTTCGTTCTTTCGGTACTCGTGCTCGCACTGCGTTCGCTTCACCTTCACTTAAGTGTATTGGTGATGTGTTGTGCAGATGAATGATGAGGAAGCGCGAGAGTGGGATGTGGTTTCGCTGCGCCAGCTCACAATTTGAACTTAAAGGAACACTGCTTCCTTTCTTTCTTTTTTTTTTCTGGAACGCTGCAAGAAAGCGCCGTGCGATTTGCTTTCCACAAACTCTCGATCCCTATGATCCAACTCATCCACTACTGGCCACTTTTCTGATTCTTTCTTTCCCTCTCTCCGCAACACAGCATTTCGCGCATTAAAGAAAACGCGGCGAGCCGTTGCTAATTGCGCACACACATATAAATATATATAGTTGTTGTTTGCGGAAAAGTTAAGATGGAGAAGTTCCGCCACTTCGGCGATGCCGCAACCGGCATTCACCCCTTCACCTTTGTGATCGCCCCCACCTCCCTTGGCCGGGTTGGAGCGACATGCATGTTCCCAATGCGATTGCTCTTCTGCACCGTGTTTGCGCTGCTTCTACTCATCACCGACACACTCTTGTGGGTTTTCTACATCGCCTACCTTGGAATCGTGGGCAGGCTCCTTCTCGCACCTCTGCAACGCGCGTGGCTTCGCGGCCTTCTCTTTTTCATTGGCCACATCCTTCCCGATCAGCCGCCCACCATCGCACAGCCACAGCGCAAAGGTGCGCACGACCTTGTCACGCCCCGCAGTGTGCGTGCCGGCGACCTCGTCGTGTGCAACTTCCAATCTGTCTGGGACGGGCCTGTACTGGAGGTGATGCTGGCACAGCCATTCCACGTGCTCTGCTTCCCCGATGCCACGATCGAAGGCGGCGACTATCCCGGGCTGCGTGTGTTCTGGCCCAGCCCGCTGCAGCGCTGGGCTGTGTGGGGCTACGTCCGTCGCACCGGCACCCTTGCCTTTCTCAAGGCCCAGCTGCCCGGCAGTAGCACTCAGCAAGCGGTGGCCAAGAAGACAGAGGAGCTGCCGCTGTACCGCGTGCAAGACGCCGCTGCCAAGGCCAGGGTGCCGGTGTGGTGGTTTGGCGAAGGAACCTGTAGTAATGGCAAGGGCCTGTTGCCAATGCCCGCGGCCATCTGTCGCTCATCACCATCATCCGTTACCGCTGCGACGGCGCCGGCAGCGTGCGTCGTGTACGCGGCCACGATTCAGTACGACACCCCCGCCCTGCAGAGTGTTGTTGGTCAAGACGTGGAGGGCTTCTTTGGTGTTCTCTTTCGCACCGGTGTGCTGCTGTACGGCAGCTCCGCCCCTGCGTGGTCAAGCCCGTTTTTCCCTACAGCGGAGGTGGCCTTCCGCTCCTGCCAGCTGACGCGGGCAGTGAAGTACTACCACGGCGCTGCAGAGGAGAAGCCCGGTAAGAGCCCTGCTGCCTACTGGACAATCGGTGCACCTGCGGTGTCGGAGCTGCGCAACGCCATGTGCCAGCGTGGACAGGCACTTGTGGTGAGTGGCAACAGCAGCGGTGGCGGCGCTGCCGTGCGTCGCCAGCCACTTTCCGTTGGCTTGAAGGAGAAGACGGGCTTTGTGGAGGCCTACACGTTGATGCTGCAGAAAGCCTAGTGGTGTGCGCGCTTCGTTTGATGTCCTTCTCGTGTTGTGTATGCCTTGGTCTTTTCTCCTGCTTCTGTTGTTTTTGTTTTTGTTGTTGTTTTGGATAGGAGTGTCTCCACATCTGATGGTTGCAATGGCGTCGTTATTGTTATTGTAGCGATTGAGCTTATGCGAACTGCTGTCCAGCTTTGAAAGCAAAACTGAGGCAGCGACGTTGTCCTTGTCACAGCCTCATTGGTCGAACCACGACTCAAAACGGTAAATATTAATAAAATTGTGATAATCAAGACATGTCTCTGTGCAGCCATGGTGTTTGAATTGCTGGGGATCTTTGGTTTGTTGGTGTTCGTCGCTACGTAAAGTGCTGGTGATCCTGATCATTACTATTCCTGTCCTTGTTATCAAGGTTCTTGTTTCGTTTAGGGGACTTCTCTTTGGAAAGTAGCCTTTCACGCATTGCTTGGTTGTGCTCTCGCCTCTCACTCGCCTACCTCCATTTCTTCTTCACTCTCTCTCTCTCTCTCTTGTGTTTGGTTGTGCCATGCACTAAATCCACTCTTCAACAACATTCTTATTGTAATTGCGGTTTTTTTTTTGTACGCTTTTTCTCTTTTTAAGGACCACCACGAAAAGCAAAAAAAAACCCTGAGGCCTCCCCTTATATCCATTGTATCTACAACTGCGCTAACTTCCTTTCCGTTTTCACTTGCCTCTTTACCTTTCTCCCTTTCCTTCCTTCGTCCTCACATGTATACAAATCGCCACCAGTTTCAATGAGCCGCAACGCGTCGCCGTCGCCGCAGCGGCCTGCCCGCCTCTCTCCCCCGCCCCCGCTCGATAGAATGGCGCTTGCTGGGATGGCCGGACCAGCATCGGTGTCGGATATTCGAAACGCCATTGGCACAGGGCCGTCGCAACCGACGAAGCCGAGCCGCGGTGTTGCCTTGGCCGTGCTGAACCGCCTGCTGCAGCCACAGACGTCGAATCGAGCCAGAGAAGCTGCAGGGCGGCAAACGTCGCTGAACCCAGCCGCAGTCCCCTCTCCGTCGCCTCCCTATCGCGCGGACGAGGAAGAGAGGACGCCAACGAACGGAGCTGCCGGCAGCTCTTCGGCAACGAAGACGGCCGCCTCTGCCAGCGCAACGCAGTCCACTAAGGATGCCTTGCAAGCCGAGGAAAGTGATGCTGAGGTGAAGGCAGCAAAGGATGAAGGCAAAACTGCGGAGAAGACAACGACCTCTGGGCAAACCGAGGAAGCACTGCCGTGGTGGCGGCGCATCCTGATCGACCAGCACTACCGTCAACGCCTCATGCAGCTGAGTACAGAGGCGTATCGGAAGGAGCTGAAGCTGCTGCAGGACTCTCCTGCGGCGATCTCCGGTGCAGCAGGAATGGAGCAGCGGAAAGTGTGGCGGGAGCGACAGTGGTGGACGGACGATCTCGCGGATGCGGGGACGTCGTCTCACAGCCGTGTTGCACGTGACTCGCCACAATCGTACCCAAATGAGGGAGTCAAGGAGGCCGGCAACGGCGCCGAGGGCCCAGCGTGTGCTCTTCTAAAGGAAGAGGTGGAGGAGACGGTCGTGATGGCGCAGCACGTCGCGTTCCGGCTGCCGCGTCACCGCACACTTGCCGAGACTTTTGCGCAGCATCACCCCCACGCAATGATTCGTGTCTCCGGCCTAGAGACGATTCGCAGGGTGGCGCTTGGCGCCAAGCCGCCTGTGCAGTACGCGCACGAGTTGGAGGAGCAGGAGGCCGCGGTGGACGCCCACCTCAGCACTCAGCGTCGTCTCTCGCTTGAGGTGTCGCACTCCGCCAAGCAGAGGCTAGCACAGGACATCCTCGCTGGGAGAGAGGAGGTGCCCATGCAGACCGCTATCACAGATGACGTGTTTGGCGGCGCAGATGCCAAGCGCGTGCCGCCTCAAGGAAAGCGTCAGGAGCTCGCGTCAGGTCAAGGCGCACCGTTGCGGAGAGGCGATAAAAAGGGGATGGTGGACAGTGATGACGCTGCAGTCAGCGTGCCTGTCGCTCTGAAGGGGTCCAAATCGCGGCCCACAACTCCACCGCGCATCCGTGACCGTCTGCCGCCGGGCAATCACGCCATCCTTGAAGCCCAGCACGAAGTGAATGTGGCGGCAATCATCATCCGCAGTAGTGCCCTCGCATCGTCTGCCATGCCCGTGAAGGGACTCTCAAGCGCGTTGGGCGAGAGCGCCAAGCAGTGCCGTAGCAGCGGCAGCACCACCACCACCCAGCAGGAGCAGGAGAGGAGTTTGAAGGTAAGTGAGATGTCAAGGGCGGCGATGTACGCCCAGCAGCAACAACTGCGCTGCCAGGAGGCGGCGGCGGCCTGCACGGATGGGACGGAGAACCTTTACGGCTTTCAGTACGTCTGGCGCCTCCCTCTTCCTCCGAGTGGGTTCATTCGTGTGGTGCCGGACCCACGCTACGCGATGTGGCCAGACGACACCCTGCACGAAGCTGAAAAAGACACGCTGGCGCTGGACGGCGTTGCCGCTGGTGGTGGCCGTGGTGCGATGCGACGCTCACAATTTGGAACAACTCGTGGCACTGCCGGTACCGCGGCGGCAAGCAGCCATCATCGGCAGCGCGAAATGCGTCGTCTTGCCCGCCGTGTGAACAACCGCACCCGCAAGCTGCGGTGGTTGCACGAGATCGGGCGCCGTCGCGTCTGCTACAATGACCTGGAGTTGCTGACCGACTCGGACACGTCGTCGCTGTCGTCCTCGTTCGGCGCGGGGAGTCAGATCGACCAAAGCGGAGACGCCAACGGGGGCGAGGTCCGTGGCTGGAACCCCAAGTCCCCCTCTCGCTACTCCCTCAACGTCGTCCGACAGATGGAGCGCAAGAAGAGAGGCGTTGTGACGGATAAGGTGGCGGAACGCCGCAGGAGTGTCTTTCGTCGCGTAGCCGCAGCCAACGAAACGGCTGAGCCGCGCTATGATGGCCCGCTAAATGTGAACATCTACGCCGACGTGCCGGATCGGAAGAAGCTGCGGGAGAGCCTGTCGAGGGCGACGGGTCGAAACGTGGCCGAAACGCTCTTTGACGGCACGGCGACCATGTGCACCACAGCGGAGGGCAGACGCTCGACGGTGCGCTTCTCGGCAACGACATCGACGGCGCCGACGCGTCGCGTCTTTCTCGGGTGCTACCGTCAAAGTCGCCTGCTGATCCACTACAAGATGTACTGCCGCGCGTTGCACGAGGAGGCGCAAATACGTTGCGGGCCGCCCCTCACCCACGTGACGGAAAGCGGTGCTGGCCACCAACATGGAGGCCGTGAGCCGCCGGATGCGACGCCCTTCTTCCCCTTCGACGAGGCGACGTCTGCTCTCCTACGTGGGGTGCCGATGATTCCGTATCCCGTGCTCCGTCTCCAGGCACAGCCGCCCGCCCTGCAGCAGCCTCACGCGCGGAGCACGCCTGTCCTCTCCACCGTCAGCGAGGCGCGCTGCTGGGAGGGACTTTTTCCCTCCGCCAAGGTGGACCTGACCGAAGCGTCGCACCACACTTGGCGCGCGCTGCGTGAGTCCGGCCTCGTTCAGCAGGCGCTACGCGACATCTTTGAGGATCTCCCACACGACAAGGAGGGGCTGCTGGACAAGCGCACCTTCGTGCTCTTTATGCTGCAGCTGCTCGAGCTGTTCTTTCCGACCCACCTCGGCGCGACGACGCACATCGCCATCGCAGAGGAGGAGTGGGTTTACCGCGGTACCAGCGAACACGTCGGCCCGCGCACCTTCCACGAGAAGTTTTTTGGCTTTCCCTTCATCTTTCTGCGCGACATCGAGGCCGTGACGGAAACCCAACTGGTGGAGTTCTGGACCATTTTGCGTGTGTGTTTGCGCGCTCAGCAAGAGCAGCGTCGCCGCCGCCGCCGCCACGACGAGCCAGCCGCCACACCGGAAGATTTTCTCGCTGCACTTCACCTCCTTGTACCCCTCTCGGGTTTCACCTCGGCCCAGCTGCGAGGACTGATCACGTCTCCCCCGCCCGCGTTTGACCCCGTGGTGTACGACCGCTTCCGCCTGCTCACCGAGGCCTACCGCAGCGACCCTGTCGTGCGCGATACACCACGCGCACACCAGCACGCGGTGGCCCGCGCACGTGTTGAGCAGCGACTTCGCGCGCTGCTTACCCAGCAAGCGCTAAGCGAGGAGGCGAAAGTCGTTACGTGCAGTGGCATCGCCACCTCTCCTGCAACGGCCGCGCTGTCAACAGTAGCTGGGCCTGCAGCGTCCATCGACATCAAGTTGCGTTCGCTGCCCACTCTGCTCAGTGGATCGGTGGGTATTGCCTCGCGAAGTGGAGCCGAAAATATCGTCCAGCGCGAGCGTGAAGAGCAGCGCCGTTGCGCCGAAGCGCAGGAGAAGCGCGTGCTGCTGGGGAAGTCCATCCTCTACCAACGCAAGCAGCAGCTCCTGCACGAGCGAGCCGCAGCGACCCTGTCCGGCATTGAGTGTGCGACCAGCTCCTGGGAGTTGCATCGTGGCGACGTTTACGAACCCCCGTCGCAGGGCGGAGGCGAGGGAAGGGCCGAGTCCACCGTGGCGGCAGCTGGCTTGTCGGAGAAAGAGGACGGAGTCGAAGACGTGGAGGACGCGCTGCTGGAGTATCTCGACAACGTACCCGCAGACGTCTTCAACGGCCGCGTCTCGCTGCGTGAGCGCTACCTTCTGCACACTGGGTACCAACACCGACGGCAGGAACACACCTTTCCCTGGATGCTGCATCGCGCACCTGACGAGGTGCACCCAGCCTCGTCCACCGCACCCGCCAGCTTTGCCGCGGAGCCCAACACGATCCGGGCGCCGAACACTGCGAAGGAAGCCAAGACACGTCGCTTTCTCCGTGTGATGAAGGGAGAGGGCGACAACGTGGCGGAGCGGCAGCACGTCGTCGCCGCGGAGTGTCAGCGTCTCCTGAGCTTGCCGGTGCCGCCCTCCGATGCGGCAGAGAGTCACCGCTCGGCAACGACCACGTCGTTCGCGTCGGGTATGTACCCGCTGCGTCCGGTGCCTCGCACCATCAGCAGCATCGTTACCACGTTCAACCGTCGAGCACGCGCGTGCATCCTCGAGCAGCACGAGTACGACCCCTCCTACGTCAGCGGACAGGACGGAAGGGACACGGAGTCGTACCTGCGCAGAGAGTCCGAGGCAACGGCGGCCGGGGCAGCGGAGCGCCACGCCGCCGCATCAACACGCCCGGCACGCCGCACGCCTTCACGGCTGCGGGCGAAGGTCGCGTTGGCCTCCTTCTACACCGCCCGGGACCTGCACGCACGCAGCCGATCGTTCCACCGCTCTTTAGCTCTCGAGCACAAAAGCAGCGTGAGTGCCATCGCGCCCGCCGCGGCACATCGGGGGAGCCGCACCGCAAGCGGCCTCAACGTGAAGCACAAGAGCAACAAAACTCTACGGCCTCTCTCCCGCTTGCCAGTTCCTGTGCCGGTGCTGGCTGCAGAGGACGTTTCAACTACCGCGGCCGTGGTGCCGCCAGCAGCGACCTCCCCAACATCCACCCCGGAGCGATCGCGATCGCCATTGTCGGTCAGCAGCACACCGCGAAAGCCTGAAATGCGTGCGGGCAGGCCCGGTGGTCAGGTTGGACCGACGCTGGCCCGGCCCATCACCACGGTCGCCTTCCTCGAAGCCAGCGCAGAAGACGGCAACGCGGACGAGGAGAAAAGTGTGCTAACGGCGTCGGTGCTGCTGGACTCCGCACGGTCCATCGTCTATGGTCACTCTGGGCACGGTTCCTCGAACGGGTCCTTCTCGGGGACTGCCCTGAACACTGGTGGAAATGGAGCTGGAGGTGCCCAGGAGCGTCTTGGCGCGACAAGCCACACGACCCCACTCACTACACATTACGCAGAACGCCTGCGTGCGCGACAGGGTCGTCAGCAGCGGTACCAGCAACGGTTCAACGCAACGGGGCGGCCTGCTGGTACGATGAAGCGCTAATGGAAGAACGTGGAGCCGTATTAAACCCCTTTTGAGAGGAACACAACCCGAACGTATTGACGTTTTTTGTTTTTGTAGTTTGATGTATCACTAGCCACTGCGTAATCCACTTGACTTTTTTTTTCTCTTTGCAAATTTGTGTGGTTGTTTTCAATGCATTGCACCTCACTACATGCAGCCTTGCTGCACGTTCGAGCCTCTCGACGTTGTTTTATCTATCTGGAACATGAATCCAAAGCTCGAAATCAAGCTAGTTTAAAAAAAAAAAAAAAATCAAAGGCATCAAGCAGCGCGCTTGCATGGAACTTCTGCCGCGTCGTGTCGCTCAGCTTCGCTTCGACTCTGACTGTACCAGAGTGGCGGAGCAGCTCGATAGTCATGACTTAAGTGTTGACTTTCCTTGCACGTAGCTCATTGTACTGGGATGGCACCTGGGTTCACAATTATAAGCACATTCTGTCGGTACTTACTCTCTCTCTTGCCGTTTGGGTTTTTATATGCCGAACAATTCGCTAGCACGCTTCTGCGTATTTTCTTTTTCACAACCAAGTCTTTTACCCTCCTTGGCTTCCCCTCTCTCTCTCTTCTCAAACCGTCGTGGCTACTGCCGCTAAAGGCGCGTTGATCGTGCATCACCTCTGCTTCTTCTCTCCCTCTCTCTCTCTTTCTCTTTCATACGGGGTGTGATACAGTGTCGGGCATACCGCGGAAGCGTGCTGGCCAATCTAGAACTTCTCCTTGACTTTGAGGGGGGGGAGTGCGCACACCGTACAGCTTTCCTTTTTGCCTCCTCGTTCCATTATTTTAGAAGACCCTATTAGATGTCTTCGGCTATCACGCTCGTAGGCAATCAACAAGTGATTGCGCTGACGACACGGCTCATCATTGGCATACGACTGCAAGGCACCATCGGCTTCATCGACCCCCGCAGCCGGCACATCATTAAGCCGCGCTCCTATCTCTCCTACTTCGCCGAGACGCTGCGGCGGCTGCACTGCGATGTCACGCTCTTCGTGCCCACCAACGAGGAGCACGACCACGAGATGATCGACACCTTTCACGACCGCGACTTCCCCACGCCCTTCCGCTACATCCACGACCACCCGAAGTTTGTCGGGGCTGGCAGCGGCCGCGGCAACCGCAAGCAGGGGCTCGCCGCGAATAACTACACGGAGTACCTGCGCATTAAGGCGAATGAGGTGAATGGCACAGGGCAGGCAACGGACCGCATCCTCTTCATTGACTCGGAGATTAACTACCGCTTTACACCGGTGCAGACGCTCATTCTCGACAGCTACGAGCCCCTCACGCGCCGGCAGCAGCGCGAGGTGGTGAAGCAGCAGCGCAGCAACCCGTTCGGTGGCGCGACCTCGCAGCACGCACGGCGATACGCAGCAGCAGCGGCCAAGGCGACGGGCAGCACCGTGCGTCATCGCGCTCAGGTCCACGCGCAGCAACTGCGCGATCAGCTGGCAAAGACTCAGTCGAGCACGGACTTTCTGCAAGCGGAGCAGGCACGGGTACCGCTGGTGGATGAGAAGGACACCTTCGAGTCGCTCTCGGCACGTGCAGGAGGGACACCGTCGCCGCCTCGCCCACCCGCAACGGCGACGACTGAGCCCAACGGAGGCAGCAGCAGGGATGGCGCACCTCGCGCATCGCGTGGTCGCATCGCCGGGACGGAGAGGCGTGGGGGCACGACCGCTGCAGACGGGGCAGAGGGCAGCGGCTCTGCTGCCGAAACGGGCATGTCCCACGCGCTGGCGATCAACATGGAGGACTACAGCTTGGTAGCGCTGTCGGAGATGATCGCGGAGATGGCGGCCAGCGACGTCGCCGTGGCGGACTATCTGAAGATGGAGCCCTTGATTGAAAAGGTGGAGGTGCCGTTTCATGGCAAGGCCAACTACCTTCCGCCGGAGAACTGCGACAACATCGACCTCCTCAACTGGGATGAGATCCAGGTGATGGAGAAGAAGGCGCGCGACACGGGACTGCCGGAGACGGTGGAGGAGACCGCCGAGCACAAGGACTTTTTCCAGTAGATACCCCATGAGCAGTACCGCAAATGAAGAGCATATACCTACATGTGTATCTGGGTGTATGTTTCATTAGTGCGTGGAATGGCCACTGACCAATGCGATGTCGTTGTTTATTTGATTGTTTCCTCGTTGAATCTTTCAGTTTTTTTTTTTTCTTTCGTCACAGCTTCGCACAGCACAGTTGCAAACCCTTATCGCTCACTTAGAGCAGAACAGCCAAAAATAAAACGAAGCTTTTCTGTATCGCCGTAGGTGTATCTCTTTTTTTTTTTTTGAAAGAGTTGGAAAAGCACTTGGTTTCCCGGTTTGAAGAGCAACTGGCGTTGAAAACAGGATAGCTACTATTTCTTTCAATGGTGTCGTTGTTTGTGGATCGCGTTTCACTATATCCATTGAATATCACGCATATGTCTTCTTCCTCTACTCTTCTCTTTGCTACTCTTTTTTTCTGTCTCTCTCTCTCTCCTTCCCAACCTTGTGCCTTGTCTACTCGATGCATGGCAATTGATTTGTGTTGTTGTCGTTGTGTTTTTTTTTTTTTTTTGGCTGTTACGACAGCATTTCCTGGAAGTTCTGACGGACTCCATCCCCTTTCTCTAGCCTCTTCGTTCATTCGTATTTACCTTTTGTGTGTCTTTTACACCTCATTCTCACCCTCTCTTTTCCTTTCAGTTTTTTGTCTTCGCCTCACTTCCCCACTGCGCGTGTCTCAGACAAATCCGTGTCTGTGTGGGACAAAAAAAAAGAAAAGAAAGAAGCGGAAAATAGTTTTCTTCTATCATATCATCATCTCTCTCTCTCTCTCATTGTGACCTATCGTTTTCCGGGTAGAACTAACTACGCAGCGTGTAGTGCTTATTAGTTTTATACAAGAAAAAAAAAATACTTTTTTCAGCGGCAAAAAATGAGCGCATCCGTTCAGACGTTGTCCACGGTCATGGCGACCGACATGACCTACTACGCCGGTGACCCGAGCCTTTTGACTGCCAACGTGGCCACCAGCCGCGTCGAGCAGCTTCTTCAGTCCTCCCGCTCCGACCAGCTCACCGCCCGAGTCGCGATCCACGCCCAGCTGCGTGCGGCCTTCAAGGACGCCGAGATCCAGAAGAAGCTCAAGACCTTCCTCGAACCCGGCGAGGACATTCAGATGTACGTGCAGGACGCCAAGTCGCGTGCGCAGTTCTTCTCTCAGAAGCAGCAGCTCCTGCAGGCGGCCATTCTTCAGAGCGATGAGCAGCGCCAGCTGAAGGAGGCGCACGGCGAGCTGGCCGCGTGGGAGCGCGACAACGCGGTGCTGCTGCGTCATCAGATGTTTATGACCTACATGCCCTCGCAGGCGCTGCTGCTGGAGAGTGCGGCCACCGTCGCCTTGTATCGCCAATATGCCTCTCTCGAGGAGGGCCAGTACACGAGCGACAGCAGTGATGGCGAGGTGCCGACGATGCTGAAGAAGATGGGCGGCAAGACGTACTTCACGCAGTCGGAGCAGCCCTTCGAGGTGGACACGCACAACAAGATGTTCAGCCAGCAGGTGCTGCAGAACAAGCGGGTCGAGTATGAGCAGATGCGCGAGAACGTCGCCCACCTGCGCCACGTGTTGGAGGAGTGCCCCACGGTGAAGCGCCTCGAGGACTTTATTGAGCTCCGCAACGACATCTTCGCGCAGTTCGGCATCGACCGCCTCGTCTCCCTGTGCGGTCGCAAGGACAAGGAGATGGGCACGCCCAACGAGGGCGGCGTCGATGCCAGCCTGAGCGGTCTGCCTGCTGACAACGAGTACGTCTCCGCTACGCGCTGCGCGCAGTACTCGCTGCCGAAGATCGTCGATGCGTCTTACAAGAACTACCTCAACATCATCTCGATGGATGACTGGGATGCCATGATGAAGCACACAAACAGCGACGCCCGCGCCGTGATCGAGAAGATCAAGCCGATGAAGGACAGGGAGACGTTCCGCTACTGGTTTCTCTCGTGCATCACCGCCGACATTCCGCAGACCGGGCCGAACAAGATTGTGGGTCAGAAGGCCACCCCGCTGGAGGACTACAAGAAGTTCTGGGCTCCGCAGAAGTCCAACTACGTCCCGTCCCTCACGGCCAACCGCAACGCCTTTGCCAGCAAGGTGGCGGACCGCCGCGGCCTGCCCCACATCGTTGTGCTCTCCCCGGCCACCTACCGCTACCGTGAGAACAACGACGCGAACGCGGTGAAGACGGGTACCATCGACCTCATGGTGTACGACGCCACGAACGAGAAGGTGCTGCTGATGGTGGCCAACTCAGCGGACGAGCGCCGCCCGCGTGGGGCCTTCCTCAACGCGCAGGAGGAGCGCTACCGCTTCGCTGCCGTGGTGCGCTCTGCCATCACCTACGAGAATCAGTACCACGGCTTCGAGTGCGACGGCGTTGTGGCCGAATACTTCTTCGATGCCCTCGACGGGCCGGAGGAGAACTACTACTGCGTCATGGCCCCCCAGCGCCTCTACGCCAAGACGAACAGCAAGATGGAGGTGCCGCTGAAGGCCTTCCGCCCCTTCACCTCCTGCCCTCCCCGCTACTTTGCCCTCGGCTCCAACTGGGGCGTCAGCGCGGGCAACCCACGCAACCCCTACCCGGCCAGCTTCGCGCACATGGAGCTGAACGAGGACGCCATCGCCCTCAGCAGCGCCATCCCAGACAACTTCATCGCTGAGAAGGTCTTGCCGAACCTGCTGAGCCGCGCTGAGGGTCTGCAGCAGCTCGAGGAGGAGAAGAAGCGCCAGCAGCAGCTAGAGGCCGAGAAGCCGCAGCCCTCGCCGCGCGCCTCTACCCGCACCCCACGCAACGGTGCGACGACGCCGCGCCAGTCCACCGCCGGGCCTGCTGCTGCGGGTGCCGGCAACAATGCGGCCGACATCCTCGCGGAGGAGAACATGCGTGGGCCGGGAGAGGAAGAGGACCCGCTGAGCCCCGTCGTGGCCAACGAGGTGCTGCACCCGGTGCGTGACCAGCTGCTGAAGCAGCGCCGCGCCTGGCAGCCGGCGGCCTACGTGCAGTTCCGCGCTCGCAGCTCCGATCTTAAGCAGCTGCCGGCGGTGAAGGACGGTCACCTGCGCACCCCGCTGAATGTCTTCAACGACATGATGAAGGACAAGCACGGCGAGGATGCGCCGCCGCAGTCGATGCCGAGCAGCGCGCGCCGCAGCACCGGGCCCGCGTCCAGCCGCACCGCCAACGTGGCCTGGTTTTAAGCGAGAAGAAAGCGAGAGAAAGTGAGTGCAGCACGCAGGTGAGAAACGTGTCCCCTCAACTGGGGTCACGTGAGATATAGAGAGAGGTGGCAGTTATTCTGGTGTTTTCTTCTCTTTCTCCTTCTGACTCTCTGCGCAATCAACAACCCGCCCCCCTAGTAACATCCAACGCAGAACGCACAATGTCATCTCCTTTGCGAAGTTAACGAGACCGTTTTGTTTTGTGTTTTGTTTTTCGTGTTGTTTTTGTTGTTTTTATTTAACCATGAGAAACGCCTCTCTTGATAGAGCCAGTAAAGTACATTTTTTGTGGTGTCGTTTTTTCGTGGCTTTATTCGTCGTCGTCGTTACATAGTTCCTTTTTTTTTCTTCTCCACTGTTCATCTGGCTTTAACTTTTCTTTTTTTTGTAGCTTTCTCTGTCAACACGATCTTCCTAATATTGGTAGTTTGCAGTGTTGATCGCTGTCTAGATGAGAGCGAATCGCGTGGGTCTTCACATTTCCCCCATCTGCAACCGAAGGCATGTGCACTGACAGGAAGTGCTCTGTCATGACGCTCGCCAGAATTTCCACCAAGGTGTTGTCTTGTGAAAACAAATATATATATTCTTCCGTATTATGATTGATTTTTTTTCTGGGTTCGTCTAAGAATTAGCCCCATTTGTTTTGAGTTGTTTACTGACAACTTGTGTTTAGTTTTACGCGTTCCCTCGTTCTATTCTCCCTTGCTTTTTGCCCAGCGGTCGATCACCATCATTCTCGTTTTTTTTTTTTGTGTGTGTGTGTGTAGTATGCGTGTGCATGTGGCTTGGTGTTACTTCATTATTGCTGGTCGTGGTAATGGTCGCTCTTTGAGATCAAAGTAGTAATAGGAGAACGCGACGAGTACGACAGTAAGGAGATGCAAACTGCGGTGGGTGTGTCAGTGGGCGTCCGCCTGTGTTTCTGAGCGCGACGATGTTCACCGACGCCCCTTTATTGTTTTTCTGCTCGCCTTTTTGTCATCGATCTCTCTCTCTCTCTTTCCACAGCCAGATTTATTATTATTATTATTATTTGCGCTCGTGGATGAGCAAATAGTTGATTTGTTTTTGTGTGTGTGTGTGTTTTTGTTCTTCTTGTGTTTACATTGTTTAATTTTTTCTCTTCTTTTTTTCTTCTTTTGTTAAACAAAAAATCGTAGACTGTTCTTTGTTCTTCTTCTTCTTTGCTGGACAATACCCGGTCCACACACCTCGAGGTTTTTCAACGCATTTCTTTTTGTTATTCTCTCTTTTCGCCCCTCCTTAATAATGTTCCTGTGCGTGAAGCCAGTGAAAGAAAGATCTTCCGAAATGGGAGCGTACACACACACACGCACACACAAATACGTTCAAAAGAAAAGAGAGCAGAGAGGAAAGAGAAGAGCCAGTATGACCCAATGCAAATAATAGAAAAAAAAAGCTGCCAGAGAGGTGTGCTGCACTCACCATTTCGACCAGCGAATGAGGCACAAACATCAGATCGACGGTGTCACTCCGTCCCTTGCTGCTTTTTCGACGCTTCTGGGTATGCTTCTCCCTTCTCATTTTTTTTTCTCTCTGTGTTTTTTTTGTTTGTTTGTTTGTTTGTTTTACCCCTTTTTCATAGTTGCCGTTCTTGAAGTTGGTGAGTTGACGGAACCACCTTGTGTGTTCTCTCGCTCGTTGTTTTTTTTTTTCTTTTCTTTTCTTTTCTAATCATTATTGTGATTCTGTGCTCCTGCGTCTGTCGCCATCCTATGGAATGGAAGTCCTTGTGTTTTCCTCTTTCCAGCAAGAATCAAATAAGTAAAGAAAAGTTATGGCTGAAGGCTTCCGAGGTCAAGAGCACTTTCACCACCCTTCTCCTGATTCTTCTTTTTTTCTAGCACAACATTCAGGGGAGAGCTTGAGGTGCCAAGGCGATGTTGGATGGTTTGTGAGAATACTCTTTTTTCACATCTTCCTCGCATACACAAGTTTGTTTGTTTGGTTTCCAGCCTCGTTTGACCGTTATTCATGTCCACAACCGGCACGCACTCTCTGTCAATGCAGTCATGAGGTGCTGTGCTGTGTACCTCCAAGGCGGAAACGGATGTCCTTGAAGTGGGTGTTGCCCGCGTCTCTTCCATCCACCAAAAAATATATATTAAGTATAGTGAAGAAGTGAACGAGTGGGAGAGAGAACACAAAGAGTATGGGGTGCTAGAGCGTATACGTCAAAGACAAGAAAAGAAAGAAACAGAAAACACGGACTTCCGTTTCCATAGTCGACCTCACGCTTTTCTTCCGGTGAAGTGCCGTTTTTCAAGTGTGTTAACTTCTCGTTTTTCTTCTCTATGTTTGGGTTGACCACCACCACACCCCCTCCCTTTGTCCCTGTTGATGTCATTGTGTTTCAACGCGAGGCTCTCGACTGGTACGTTGTTTGTGCAGCCGCATGCATCAGTCCCTCAAAAAGTGCTCCGCGTTTTGTGGTCGAAATGGTTCGCTTTTTTTTTTCTGTTGTTGGTTTTTTGTTGTTTTTCCCGATCTGTGTGTGTGTGTGTGTGCGGTTTTTGTTATTGTTTGTTTTATTTCTAGCTGTGTTTTTGTTTCCTTGTGTGTTCGTGTATTTGTTTGTGAAGATGGTCGCTTATTGTAGCTTGACACAACAAACAAAAAAATGAATTAAAAAAAATAGGAGGAACTAGCGTTTTCGTTAACGCGTAGAGAGGGACGAGGAGCTCGTAATCAAAGAGAGGAGGAAAGAAGGGACTTTTCCATCGCTTCTAAGGGCCTCTTCAATGAGTTTCGCACTATCCCGACAGTGTGCGGTGGAAGAGCGTCTCCCCCTTTTTGCGTATTCACAACAAGGCTGAGAATGGCAAGTGCGAAGAAACAAGAGAGATAAGCTACCGCCATATGTCCTTTCTCATCGTCCTTGCGTGTGTTCTGCGTCTCTTCTCTCCTGACGGCCGCGTTCCTGTCCTCTTCCCCCACAAGAGAAGTCCAACACAAGAATTTGCTGCGCCGCAATCCGCAATAGGTGTGTGTGTGTTTGTGTGTGTGTTCTCTTTGGAAACGAAAAGTTGAGGACGAATCCTTTTTTGCCTCCTGCGATGGCCTTTTCCCTTCCCCCTGGTGTCCATCCTCATCATGGTACTTTCAGACAGCCTTCACCTTATTTCTTCCTCCACCCACTCCTCTAATGTCTCTACTCTTCGATTTATACATGTTTATGTTAAATTTGTGTTTTTTTTTTCTGTGCATTGTCTTTTAGATACCGCAGAGAAACTCACTCTGTGTTTTATACAACGACACGCAAGCACACGCACACGCCTTCTCTTGAGGCGATCACCTCCTTCTGCTTGAGCGAGGGCAGATGTCGATGCAGCTACAGAGCCGCAGAGGGTCGCTTAGTGACGACACAACCGGGGCAAGTGCCCTCACCTCCTCCCACTCCCTCCTGCCCCACATCGCAGCCGGCGCGCGAAAGTCGTCGTGCACGTCATCAGCACGCGTGCGCACCTCCGTGGACGTCGCGGCCGTCCCGCTGGATCGCTATCGTGCCAAGTTGGAGGAGTGCGCATCGCTGCACCGCAGCATGGCCGCGCTTACCCGCCGCCATGAGGAGTGTCAGCAGCGCCTCGCTGAACAAGACGCGGTGAACGCGGAGCTGCGCACTCTCCTGGCCCAACTTCAGGGCGTGTCGCGTCGTGGTCTGTGCCCGCAGTGCAGTCTTAGCAGAGGGAGCGAAGACGAGGCGATGGTGGCGACGGCAAGGGAAAAGGCAGCGGCGTCTCCCGCCCCGACCAACGCTTCCCCGACGTCGTCTCCACTCCTCGCCGCCGACGTCGCAGTCGTTCAAGAGAGTGGGAGGACACGACGGAAGCTCAAAGCAACGGCAGTGAAATCGCCGTGTACCAAGAGGACGAGGCAGCTGCGTATCCCCTCGCATGGCGTGGCATCCGAATCGTGCACGGAGGAGCAACAACAAAGGAGCTCCTCGTCCACCGGCGATGCTGCACCGACCGTGTGGACAGAGGGAGATGCATCCTGCGACGCCTCGCACCTCGGCCGACTCCAGCGCGACTCTCCTTCGTCCACGTGCTCGATCCCACGCGCCGTGTTGCACTCACGCGCATCATCATCATCATCGTTGGCGAGCTCCGCCTCGGCCAGTGAAGACACATCCGACTCCGAGGCAGGGGTCGATGTCTTTGCGAGACCGCCACGTTATGCTACAAAGCCGCGGTGCTCTGCGGCTGATGCGGCGGCCTACGTACGGGCGATGTGTGAAGTTGCCGCATCGCCACTAGGTCCATGGGAAGAGTAGCTCCTCTCTCGTCTTTTTTCCTTATTTTCCCATCAAGCCAACATGGCTGCGAGGGAGAGCCTCGGAGCTGAACGAGAAGACGCATGGGGCGACAGAGGCTGTTCATCGTCTTCCTCCTCTCCCTTTCTCTCTCGGAATTCAACTAGCGTTAACTAAAAATGGAACTGTTATCAACTACTATTCTTTTGTTTTCCCTCAGCAATTCCTATCTTTCTTCCGTTGCTCTTTCTTTTCCCGATGTTATCTACCTTCGACATTCTAGTTTTGTTGTTGTTGTTTTCTGCGAAGTATTTATCTGGCGTCCCCTAATGTTGTTTTTTGTTTCCATCGCTTCAAAAGATCCCCTCTCTCTCTCCCTATCTCTGCGCGTCGTCTCGACACGTGAGCTGGACTTCACTTTGCTGCTGATCTTATTGTGAGACTATTACTATTTATTGCCCTTTTTTCTCATGTACACAAGCACACGTAAAGCTGTGCGGTCTTTTTGTGGTTTTTTGGTTCTTTTTTTATTTTTTTAAGCTCCTCCTCGCCTTCTATGAAATCAGTAAACGTTACGGTTGAATTAAAAATTGTTATCCTGAAGCTGATGGGGGATATTGCCGGTTTGCCCCACTCACTTTCAACGTGCCGCGTAGTGCACCACCGATACAGAAATATATGCATATATAGTATCCCAAGGCTCACTTGAGCCAAGGCGCCAGCGAGATGTGAAGGCCTGCACACCTTGGAATTTCTGTCGTTCCTCACTTTCCTTTTAAATAATCAGCGTTTGTTTACTTTCTCCCGTTCTCTCTTTCTCTCTCTCTCTTTTTAGAAAATTAACAAACAACGCACAGAGCACGAATCCTCGCTGCACGCTTTGCGAAGGATAGGAATTGTGTGAACAACGACAAGCATTAATGTATATACGCCCTGCGTTTGCCCATCTCCCTGTCTCTTCTGCCTTTCAACTGCTCATCTGGAATTTTATATATATCTACCCTGTTATCTATATCTGAACGGTTAAATCCTTTCTCTTGGTTGCTCCTGACGTTTTTTGAGCGCGTATAATTTCTTTTGGTTTTTTCCACTTGTATTTATCCTATTATTATTATTATTCTGTTGTGTGTTGCCTTTGGGGGTGTTTGTTTCTTTGTTTGTCTTTAGGACGCTCCACTTCTTCCCTTCTCCGCAACAGCAAAAGCCAAATCAAAAAGAAAATAAAAGACACCTACTGAGGTGCACCTGCATTCGAACACAAGCAATTGCGGATGTCATATCCGGTAGAGACAGTCGGACCTCGCGACGAGGAGGCCACTGAGGCCAGTACTGACACCACCCACAACGGTCGTCGTCAGCAGCGGCACAATACGCCACAACTACGCGTGCACAGTGCGTCCCTAACGCGGCGACAGAAACTGCTGGATGAGCAGAATGGGGACCACTCCCCCCGCAGCTCGCGTCAATCCTCCGCCTCACCACGAACGCCACAGGCGGACCAGACCGGCAGCGTCGCGTTGACTGGAACGCCCATGGTGGTGTGCGGCGTGCGATCTTCCTTTCCCCTCATTCCTGTCTCCGATGAAGCAGCAGCGACGGCACACGCTCAGCAGCAGCAGCAGCAGGAAAACGCTATGCCGCATCGCCGCTCTCGCAGAGCCTCCCCAGCTGCCCACACCCTCCTGCGGGAGCAGCAGACGTCCTCGTCGAACAGCAGCCCAACACAGTCAAGCGCACGTGTGGCAGCCACCGGCTTGAACGAGCTCCCGTCCCCGCTGCGTGCACGTCTTCAAACCCCGCGTGGGACGCCGGGAAAGCCGCCGTTGGTGCGCGTGCCGTCGATGACGCTGACGGCGGTCGCCTCTGCCGATAATCTCACCTCTTCTTCTTCCACCGCGTCTGACTCGCAGAAGAACACTGATGAAGACTCTGTAAGCGATTACCCGGCTGAGCCGACGGTAGCAGAGGTGATGGAGCCTCTTACAGCGACTACGCACCCGTCGTCCTCGTTCCGAAAACGCCATTCCCTGTCCAACCCAACTGCGCAACCAATTGACGCGGAGGTGCGTAACGCAAGGGTCGCCGCGATGTCCGCTGAGCGTGATGCACGTCGCAGCATCCATGGCGATGGTCCTGCCCTCTACGAGGAGGAAGAGAAGCCGGTGGCCGTGGACATGCGCCACCGTGTCAGCCACTACATAGTCAACGAGGACGATAGCAAAGACACCAGCATGCACCTGCGGCCGGAGATTGCGCACCGCGCGTCTGTCAAGCCAATGGCCGAGGAGGAGGAGAAGCCGGTGGCCGTGGACATGCGCCACCGTGTCAGCCACTACATGGTCAACGAGGACGATAGCAAAGACACCAGCATGCACCTGCGGCCGGAGATTGCGCACCGCGCGTCTGTCAAGCCAGCGGCCGAGGAGGAGGAGAAGCCGGTGGCCGTGGACATGCGCCACCGTGCCAGCCACTACATGGTCAACGAAGACGATAGCAAAGACACCAGCATGCACCTGCGGCCAGAGATCGCACACCGCGCGTCGGTCAAGCCAGCGGCCGAGGAGGAGGAGAAGCCGGTGGCTGTTGCAGTGCGTCAGCGACGTAGTCTGCACATGGTCCCCAGAAACGCACAGACCAAATCCCGACACAACTCTCTTCGCCCACGGCGCGAAGTTGCTACGCAGGCCTCTGTTCAGCCTCTCTCCGCGGAAGTACGCGCCGCTGAAGAGCGGGTGATGGCGGTGGAGCCTGCTCAGCGTCGCAGCATCCACGGCGGTGGCCCGGCGTTGCAGCAAATAGCCGAAGACCCTGCCACCGCTGAGGTGCGCCGACGAAGCAGTCATGCGTTGGTGAATGACGCGGCCGATCTGCAGCGACGAACACGCCAGAGCAGCCATCATGCGGAGCTATTGCAGGCAGCCGTCGATCCGCGTCCAGCCTCGTCGGCGCGGCTGCCACCGACATTGCCGCTCGGCCGTGACGGATCAAGCCGTCGCCTCAGCCGACACGCTACCGGTCAGCAAGAACCTCTCTACACAGATAAGGACGAGAAGCCGGGGCATTTGAAAACCGCCGGCCCAAAGACAATGGCGGCGGCGCCGTCCGCGTTTGTTTCGACGGACCCCTCAACGCGGAAGCGCAGTGTGCACTCCTCCCTGGCCGAGCACGTCCCTCAGCGCGAGGCAACCCTTCGCACGCAGACCACGGCCGTCCTGTCCACCAGCGATGCACATCGACGCGCCAGTCAGCACGCGACGGTGTCGGCGAAGCCGTTGTACCAGGATGCAGACGAGGTGCCGACCAGCCTGAAAACGCTGGTGCCAAAGAACTTGCCCGCAAAGCCAGCGTCTGCACCACCGCGACATAGCATCCATGGGCAGCCCCTCATCGAACACGAGCAGGTAGCCCGGGCGACGCAGATCGAAAAGGCCGCGAGCCGCGCGATGTCCGCGTCGCCGCAGCACAGCGCCTACCTCACGGAGGAAGTTGCGGAGGCCGCGGACGGAAGTGAAACACCTGGCGCGGCAGGTGCACGCGGCCGCAGCCGCAGTCATCACGGGGCACTGGCGGAGGAGAGGGAGAGTCGTCCCATGAAGCCGCAGAGCGCCGCAGCGGTCAGCCGGCCACTCCGAGTGGCGGACCTTGACGATGATGAGGGCGCGGCGAAGGAGGCGGGGCAGCCTTCACGACGGAAGAGTCGCCACGCGGCAGGTCGCGCCTCTGCCCTCTCCCCCATCGTCCCGACGCGCTACCGCGTGCAGACGGCTCCTCTGCCTCCCACGCGTGTCTCCCTCGACGACGGCGACGCGCATCCGCACACCACGGCAATGCGGCAGCCTTCGGTGACTCTCTCGGATCACAATGCCGACGACTACACCGCAGCGGCAGCGGCGGCGGCGGCGGACATTGCAGCGCGAGCGGGCAGCATGCCGTCCTACGGCAGCGTCGACGTCGCACGTCGCATTCGCGGCTTCTACGCTGGGGGCAGCGATGAAGAAGACGAAGACGATGACGACCGTGACCATGTTTTCGCTGTGTCTGACGATGAATACCCCAAACAGCAGCAGCAGCATCGTGAGAGCGCCACGGGAGAAGCGGAAGTTACGCCTTACCGCCCCGCACGTCGGCGACGCACCACGTTGGTCACGGCGGTGGACGTCGAGCCCATCCGCCTTTCGGAGTTCTCCACGGAGACGGGCCTCTTGCCCGCGCAGCCGAGGACCGTGCAAACGCACGAACTCGCAGACCACGATGATGAAGATGGCGACGACGAGGAAGACGAGTATGAGCTGATTAGCTGCTATGATGCGTCCTGCCAGACCTCGCAGTACCTGTACCAAGACTACCTGGATGAGCTCGCCAAGAAGCAAGAGGAGGAGGAGCAGGAGGGCCACGCTGCGAGCGACGACGTGGCGCCCCAGGCCGCACCGGAGCAGCCACACTACATGGGTGCCAACCGGTGGATGTGTGCTTTGGGCCTTTGTCCGCAGTGTCATCCAGGGCGGACGTCTCACCCGGCACAGTCGAACAGCCCCAGTGGTGCGCAAGAGAGCGACACAATGACAAGCAGTGCTCGTGGCCACGGCAACGGCAACGCTTCTAACAAAGGAAAATCCGTGTGGCCCATCGTCGCTCGCGGCAGCCTCGGCTACTCCGCCCCTCCTCGCCTCTCACGTCCAACCCCACAGACGCAACACTTGGCCAGGACTACGGCGCCGACGCGGTCGCCCGGTCCCACCCATCTGCCCTACCTCGCCTCCCCACATAATGGAATGGCCAACACGACGGCAAGCCACGGTGGCCGCGGTAGCAGGCCCGCACCCCACCGCCCATCTACGACGTCTGCTCGGCTGCCCTCTACGCAGTCCGCCGCGGCAGCACTGGGCAGCAGCGCCGGCACAGGGCGTCGTCACTACAAGCGAGACACCTACTCACCCAACGTGACGTCGTACCAAGGCGGCTACTGCCTCACGCCGGAGTGGGAGAGCCGCCAGCGGCAGCGCCAGCGTCAGCGTCAGCTGCGTGACCTACACGCTGAGCAGAGTGCCCGACACGGCGGGGGCAGTTCCGCCTACACCCCGCGGCTGCTCACTAGTCACGACATGCAGTCTGGCCTGCTCATGGGTGAATTCGCGTACCGCTACTGCGACCTCGGGTCGGAGAGGATGATGGTGCACGTCGCACCCGGGCCGGGGCGGGTGCGGGGAGACATCCCACTGGAAGACTACAACGACACTCTGCAAGGAGCACCACTGGTGAGTCGACATAAGGAGTCTTCCTCGGGCAGCAGCAATGCGTCAAGCGAGAGCACGCTTCTAGCCGTGGCCGACGCGCCTCAGTCACGACCGAGTGCATTGAAGAAGAATGGCACGGGCCACAGCAGCAGCAGCAGCCGACGGGCAGCAGACAGAGATGTCGTGGCGCGACTTCCGGCCGATCAGCAGAGTACTGGGAGAAGCCCCATCAGTGCACGTAAACGAGTCGTTGGCCAAGCGTAAGTTAAAGCCAGCTCGTCGGAGCTATTCTCTTTTTTGTTTTCTGCCGCCCCTCGCCTCGTCTTCTGTTGTTTTATTTTTTTAATTGGCTGTGTGTCGCGGCATGTTTTGCCTTTTTCTTTCCCGCACCTTCTGAGCTCTTTGACCATAAAGTGAGGGTGAATGGAAACGGTTCTTTTTTCTCAACTGCTTCAGCGATACGCACCCGGCACCTCTCCCTGTGTGTGTTCTTCATCGAAGTCCACCCCTATCCTTGGTTGTGTCCTCAAAAGCGCCTTTGTCCTTGCAGCTGTGTTGCACCACGTAGGTAAAGGTATGTTGGAGGAAACTAAACTGATTTTTTTTTATTATTGAACATTTCTCTTTCTTCCATTCCGCTTTCTCCCTTGAATGCCCTTTGAGTCCATCTGAGGCTTCCTCAGCATGTATAGTAGCCGACAAAATAAATTAAAAATGGAACAGCCAAAGAACTGTGGTAGCAGCTGCGCGTAGTGTAACACCCAAAGTATGCGCGATGTTGTTCTTCGTCGCCGCAAAATCATTGCGTGTTTCTCCATGTTTTGTGTTTTGTTTTTTATTTCGTCCTCTTTTTTCAATAAACACATTTTAAAAATTCATCACACTGCGGTTGAGAATTACCCTGAGGAATAGAAGCTTGCCTGTGGTTTTTCTTTTTGTCGACACACGCGCAAAACTGCTGTGCTCGTCACTTCTATCTCTATATGATTCTAGGTATCTTTTGGGGTGTAGGTTGTATCCGTGAACACATTTTGTCCCTTTATTCCTTTTATTATGTTTTTTATTTTCTTTAACTTTCTGATCACCATTTTAATGCGCAGCGCATTATTCATGTTGATCAAACAAGATGTAAACTAGGAGGCTACATGCCATGTTTTTGTTTTGTTGCTCCTCTTATGTATTCTTCTGAGCTTTCGTTGTCGAGCAAGCAGGTCGTGCTCAATAGGTTTGTACCTTTTTTTTTTTCCGTCCTCCTACTTTTTTTTTTCGTGCGATGAACTGAAAGCAGTGCGTTTCCAGTAGTGGAAGACGAGTGTATATATTTGCGCTATTTTTTTGTATTTGTTGTTACTCTATGACAATGCACTAACGAAGAACCACGCGATAAACGCTCGCTTTATTTAGCGAGAGAAGACTACCGCCAAGCTTTTTGTTTCTGAGTGTGTGTTATTGCGGGCACAGGCGTGTTCATTGGCCTTATATATATATCACCGAGCTGCGATACTCCGCCGCTCCTTCCCAGCACAAGATGTGACGAAATATCATGTCCCCCGTCTTAAAACGAAAAACGTAGAATTGCATTCTGCTGGTCGATGTGTTGCACGCCACACGTATACGCAACACTATCCGCTCAACACGTACCTTGCGCACAATATACCCCATCTCCCTCTCTGTCCACACATCACTTTCCCCCGGCCACGTCTTTTTTTTTTTCGAAACTTCGCCGCTCATCGCATCTGCCGTACCACCGCACAAAAACACCCGCATGTTTTTTTTTGTTCTCTTCCAACGCCCTGCTGTGCTTGCAGAGACTTCACCTCGTCCGCACCTCATTAGCTTAACAGCCCCTTCCACACCGGTCTTGTATGTGTGCTAGCTAGGTTGCCAGAGTTGCACAGTTCGTAGCAAAGCTCTGATGTGGTAGCGTCGATTTGAAAAAAAATAAAAAGGAGAAGTACTGAACCCGAGCATAAACGTAGACACGCAGGCACGCATAGTGATGCCGTCCCACAAGCCAGACACCCCTGTCACCGCGGACGCAGCTGCGCAGACCTCTACTGCTGCCGTCACAGCTCTCAGCGATGATGGAACAGATCCTGCAAGGTCTCTTCAAGAGCTTTTACATTGGTGGACAGTCGCTAACCCGCAGCTAGCGAGTGCTTCACCTCTGCGTGAATGCACCTTTCTTTCTCGCATTCCACGACCCTTAAACACGCCGCTGCCTCGAAGCTTTCGACCCTGTGAAATGCTGCCTGGCCTGTACCTTGGCTCCATCGACGACATCGGCACCGATGCCTCGGCCCTCATCCAGCGTCTTGCACAGGCCACCACAGGCGCTGCAGTGGCACCTCAGCAGATGGCGCTGCTGGTGCGTGCCTGTCCATTGCCTGGAGTAGCGGAGCCGCAGTTGGAGCTGCACGTCGCGCGAGCACGCAAGAGTGGAACGCGGCGGGGCTCCGCCTGTGTTGGTGCTGCGCAACGTCCAACGAAAGTGGCAGCGGCGTCGTCGCAGCGTCCACGTGGAGCGGCGGGGGTGCCGGGCGAGCAGGTGCTGGCGTGCGTCCACGACGTGGAGGTGATGCAGCTGAGCATGACCAAGCTGCACGCGATGGTGTGCACGGCAGTGTACGATAGCAGCTCGGCTGACTCGTTGAGCAGCACGATGGTGGAGTGGCTCCGCCCGAGCATGCCTGCCAGTCTGCTTCCCACCGCCTCTGCGCTGCCAACGACCTGTGGTGGCGCTCCTCCGCTTGATTTTACAAGTGCGGGATGGGACGCCTTGGTCGAGGCGACGCAAGAGGTTCTTCTGGATGACTACGCACAGCGTACGGACAACGTGCCAGCTTCGTGGGGCGAGGTGTATTGCTACTGGCGATTGGTGCTGCCCATCCTTGACCGGCCATCGGTGGCGATTCAGCAGTACTTCTCCATGACCACGCTCGTCATCCACGCCGCCCTGTCGCTGTCTGCGCACCCAAAGTGGGGTCAGTGGAGCAGCGGGGGAGGAGGCGCGGCCAACGCACCGGATGGGGACGCGGCTCAGCGGTGCAAGGAGCCGATAGAATGCGGGGAAGAGCGAAGAGAGAGGGATGGCAAAGCAGCAGCAGCAGCAACGCCAACTCAAGAATACAGCGCCTCCGCACAAGTAGGGCTATCAGCATCGACGATGCCCACGCCAAGGACAGTGCCGTGTGTGGTGGTGCACTGTCTCGCCGGCAAGTCGCGCTCTGTCAGCTTCGTGACCGCCTTCATCCTGCAGGAGTGGATGATGTGGTACGGCACGCTGCGGCCGTCAGCCTCACCAATAACGGCACCACTGCCCTCCTCTGAAGCACCAGATGCCGATCCCACAGCACAGCAGATGAGCAGCGCTCACGGCGGCGTGTGCAAGACGGACACCGCAAGCCTCTCCTCTTCACACTCGAATGCTGCGAGAGCATCACTCTCCTGCACAACACCAGGGCGGCTGGTCGATATTGTCATGACACATTTGCGCAGCCGACGCCTCTGCGTGGGCGTGAACCTCGGCTTTGATGCGCAGCTGCTGGCCATGGTGAAGGCTTTTATAGGCAGTCTTTGCGTTTAAGGTTGGTGCTCAGACTCGTGTTTACTCGCCTGTTTGTATGTGTGTGTGTGTGTGTGTGTGTGTCTGTCCACATCCGTGCCAACAAAACAAGTCGTTTCAGTCTTCACTACTTTTTGTTTTCCATTTCCATTTTCTGTCGTTTCTGCTTTTTCTTTTTTTATAACGCACTGCCAACGAGGAAGCTCTCACACCATGCCCACATCATCACATCATACAAATACATTTTCCTCTCGTACACTCCTCATTCAATTCACCTGGCTACTAAGCTGGAGTGATTTGAGATGCTGAAGAGTTGCAACGCTGAAATACAATATTTATCTATCAGAAAAGGTACTTCCCTGTGATTTATATATACGTTTGCAGATTTATCCCAAACCGCATGCTTGTGATGATTGCATCTCTTTATCACCTCCGTCATCGTCCTTCTCGCCTCCCTTCCTCTCTCTCTCTCTCTCTTCCTCGATCTCCTCAACCAGTTTTACACAAGTTGGTGGATCTGATCTCTCTGCTTCGCTTCCTTTGTATCGGCTTATTTCACCTTTTTATTTTTTTCTTCAACGCTCCGCAGCTTCTGCCACCCCCCTCTGTAATATTTATATATTTAATTACATCTACTATTATTCCTGTTGCACGTAGTCGCTATGCCGCCCGCGCAGATCTTCATCGTGCGCCACGGGGAGCGGATGGACCACATCGACCCCAACTTTGGCAAGACCTACCCTCGCCCACACGACTCGCCGCTCACCGCCAACGGTGTGGCCATGGCCGAGACCCTCGGTGCCTATCTCGTCCAGCACTACCATGTCACCCCCGCAAACATTGTCATTCTGTCCTCCCCGCTGACGCGGTGCGTGCAGACGTCGAACGGCATCGCGACCGGCGCGCTGAAGGCGGCGGGGGAAGCGGGTGCGCAGGATATCCCTGTGTACTTGGAGCCCGCCATCATGGAGGGCTCGTACTGGATCTTCCGAGACATGTGTCAGAACAAGGATGTGGTGGACCCAAGCACTGGTGCCTTCAACTGCCCGGACCCTGTGTATTACGATGCCGCCTACCACAACGCACACACGTCACCGCGCGTCCAGCTCGCCAACCCATTTCCCCTGTATCCGACCCCATCGTTTGTGATCGAAGACGGCAAGCTGGTGGACCACAGCTTTCCCAACCGCTGCCATGAGGGTGCGAAGCAGCTGCTCCACGTGCCTGAACTGGATGGGAAGACGGTGGTGCTCGTCGCGCACGGGGAGACGGTGCTGCGCGCGATGTACGCGCTGACCAACACGGACGGCCCGGCTGTCATTCAAGGGCCCCCCTACACGGCGTTTGTGCGACTTGCCTGCGAGGGCAGCGGTCCCGAGACACGTGTGGTAGCGGACTCAACGACGTTCAGCACCCCGCACCTTCCTGAGGTACCGAGGGAGTCGTAGAGGGGGGCAGCCGAAGGAGAGAGTGAGCGGTGCGGGGAGGGAGCGATGATGGGTCAACATGAACGCCTCGGTGGGAGCTGTTTCGTCCTCTCACACACACACGCACACATACACATTGATCAGATTTTATATTTGGAACGCGCGGTTGTTGCTGCGGCTGTCCTACGCTATTCCTACGTAGAGTACTTTTTTGAGGGTTTGTATTCTTTTTGATGGCGCTTTTCATCATGTTTTGCCCTTTTTTTTGAGTCTTTTTCTCGAGTCTTTTTTCCCCCTACCTTCAATTACCTGGTGCACGCTTGCCGCGCATCACACTCGAGAAGACGGACGTAAGCAAACGAAACAAAACAAATACAGAAACTGGAGAAAGGAGCTCTTCGCGTTCTCTCTCTCTCTCTCCTGTTTTAACTCTCGGTGCGCGCTTGTTGTTGGCGATGCTGTTTATGCTGAAAAGGGGTAGACTAAGCACAAAAGCCTTGTACGCGCCAACCATCTTGTCGATCGATAAAAAAACAAGACGCAGACCAGGCATTTGCTATATTGTTGTGATTGCCTCAATATCTCTGCACTTCTCCTTTCTCTCTCTCTTCCCCTTTTAATGATATATATATATTTCTTCTGTCTGGACATTCCACCGATCCTCAGACCACCTCTATTTGCTCATTAGTCCTCACGCGCGGACAAAGCGAGCTGCACCTCAAAGACTTCGATAAAACATTAATATTGTAAATATTCTCTCTGATTCACAAATCTAAAGGGTCTGTGAGTTTCTCTCTAATTGTACTTCCGACGAAGTTGCCTAAGAGAAGGTAAACCTTTGACGCTGTTTTTGCTTTTAGATAACTGTGATCATTTTTGTTTTCTTTCAAGCGTTTAAGCTCTACGCTAATCATCCACTTTCCCCTATCATCTGGGCATTTAAACGTGCACTTCACCCTGAGGCCCTTGAATAAGCTGAGCAACCCTTATCATAACGTTAGGCTGCGCCAACAGCAACGCAGAGGCACACACACACACACACACACACACTTATTATTATAAATTTATTAATTACCATTTTCCTTTCCCCTCCCTCTTAGCGCTACAAAGAGCCATGCCGCCCGCGCACATCTTTACGGCGCGCCATGGAGAGCAAGTGGAGCAGCTTCAGCGTGACTTCCGCCTGACAGCTCCTCGCCCACACGACTCGCCGCTCACCGCCAACGGTGTGGCCATGGCCGAGACCCTCGGCGCCTATCTCGTCCAGCACTACCACGTCACCCCCACAAACATCGTCATTCTGTCCTCCCCGCTGACGCGGTGCGTGCAGACGTCGAACGGCATCGCGACCGGCGCGCTGAAGGCGGCGGGGGAAGCGGGTGCGCGGGACATCCCGGTGTACTTGGAGCCCGCCATCATCGAGAGCGCGCGGTGGATACACTACCACTTCTCCTTCAACCCCGCCATCGTAGACCCAAGCACTGGTGCCTTCAACTGCCCAGACCCTGTATATTACGATGCCGCCTACCACAACGCACACACGTCACCGCGCGTCCAGCTCGCCAACCCATTTCCCTTGTATCCGACCCCGCCCCACTTCGCCGTGGAGGACGGCAAGCTGGTGGACCATAGCTTTCCCGACCGCTGCGACAAGGCAGCTGCGCAGTTGCTCCACGTGCCTGAACTGGATGGGAAGACGGTGGTGCTTGTGGGCCACGCCGAAACGGCACCTCGTGTTATGCACGCGTTGCTGCACACCCCAAACGTGGATTGGCATGAGGGCCTCACCTTCACCTCGTTTGTCCATCTCACCTGTGAGGGGAGTGGGGCTGATGTGCGTGTGTTGGCAGAGTCCGAGATCTTCAGCACTCCCCACCTTTCGGATGTGCGGCATGGAGATCAAAGGCATGCAAAGGAGACAAGCTGAGAGGGAGCGCGATTTGGACCTGCTCCACCAAACCAAAATTGCCGCAGCAGCAGCCATCGCTTCACATCCTATGTTCGTGATACAGACGCACACGCACATCGGATTGTACGGTGTCTAGAGAGGTTTGACAACACAAAAAAAAAAAAAAAATCAGCCAAAAAATGCAGGTAGAGACCATTGGAAAGGTGTATCTATCGTTCTTTCGTAGTTTCTTCTTGAGTAAAATGAAAATGTGTTCAGTAGTGGAGCCCTCCGCGTTGAACCCCCCCCCCCTCATTTCCATCAGTGCACTTGAAAACGATTAAGAAAAGTTTTTTAAAAAGAGAACCGTTATTTGCTGCACCGAAGCGTGTTAGGTTTAGGTTGCTCCCTCATCGATTTCGACTTACCGACATTAGTGTCGTGTTCTTCTCCTTTGTACACCGGTTCACCGTGACAGTGTACTCGCCGCTGCGCTATTCTTTTAACCCCCTCTGTTTAAAGATTGAGCTTGTTCTTCCGTGTTGCTGTTTAACACACACACACACACTCTCTCTCTTCACTACTCCTTATTTGTTTCCTATGAACATTTGTCTTCACTAGTTGTTTGGTTGTTGTCGGTTCTTTTGTGGCGAATTGTTGATGTAGCTGTCTTGGCGGTCGTCATCGTGATCGCGGAGAGAACAGACGCAGCATTTCACTGTTCTCCGCCTGGCGCCTTCCCCTCCCACCTACGTTGCAAATATACCACTGCGTTTGCACACACACACACATACGAGATATACAAATCAAGAAAGAGCCAGGTTTTTTTTTCTCTCACCCTGATGATGGCAGCGTGCGTTGCGCCTTCCGGCTCCACTGCGTCGACGTCATCGCCTACCGTCGAGGCGCTCCTCTGTGACGGCTGTCGCTGCCCGATCGGCTCCGTGTGGGATGTGCTACCGGCAGAGGAACGTGCGCCGGCCTGGAGAGACCAGGTCTACAGCTACGAGCTAGACCTCTTCGCCAACGGAGCTCCGCCCATCCAGGCCTACAGTGCGACAAACCCCAGCAAGCGACGATTCGATCTCCTGCGCCTCGCCCCGTACGTCACGGTGCGTCAGCAGCAGCAGCCGCAGCAGTCAACTCCCTCAGCGTTCACAGATGAAGTAAAGGGCGATGGCAACCCCGCAGCAAAGGACGAACTCGAGCAGAAGACCGTAGACCCTCGTGTGTTGGTGGGCAACACGGCGCAAACGCGTGCCCCCGCCTTTGCCGTCTGCGACACCGCCGAGTACTCGCCTGAGCATTCGTTCTTTACGGGCTACGCGTGGTGCTTCTGCCACTGCGGCAACTGCGGGGCCTTTCTGGGGTGGGGCTTTGCCGCGGAGGAGCGCCTGCGCGCCGCCGCCGCCGCACGCACACGCGCCCGCGAGGACGCCACGCAGAGCGATGAAGAGGGGGAGACGGCGAAGACGTCCAGCCGCCGCAGGGTCGATGACGCCACGGGAACTGCGGATTCTCGAACGGCACCTACGGCAGCTTCTCTCCACACGGCCTCCGCGTCCGCGTCATCGTCCTCAGCAACTCGCAGTGAGGAGGACGGCGAAGACGGCGGCGGCGACGACGACGCTTCGGAGGACACAGAGGAAGAGGAAACCTCCCAGGCTTCCGCTTCCGGCGTCGCACCGGACTTCATTGGCATCATCATCACTCACTGCACGGGCTCGCCTAACTACCCGGTGGCCTCTCTCGCACAGGAAGTGGAGTGGCAAGCGTGGCGGATGCGGCGGCGGCAGCGTGTGGAGGCGATATCAAAGGAAATTCGATACTTATTGAAGCGCGTCGACGATGGCCGGCACGCGCACGGTGTCTACTACGCCTATGAAGCAGTCGTCCGAAACATGTTTGCCACGGCGCCGCCGAGCGCGCACCCCGTCGTGGGTGAGGACGACGTCCCGCCGCAGTTGCTGGAGGTGCTCGAAGTCGCTCGAGCCGCAGTGGCACGCCAGCACTTACGCCAGAGAAATACCGCACGGGCGAGGGAGGCGGCGGAGGTTGCGGCAGAAGATAGCAGCAGTAATCGCGATGGTGATGGTAGTGGGGAGGAGAATCGCGGGAGCACCGCTCCGTCCTCCACAGAACCTGCAGACTCTTGACATAAGGCAATGGTGAAGAGCAGAGAACCCGCGCATGCGGGCACACAACCACCATTTGTGTCTTTTGTTGTGGTTGTGGTTGTCTTTTCCGTTCTTTCTCTAGCTGTGTGCTTTACTGTTCCCCTCTGACACATGTTTCTTTGTGAGCCAACAAAGCTTATATATATTGATATTCTCCCTTGTGTGCTGACAAACAGCTGGACCTAGCTGACAGTGCGTCTTTCTAAGTGCAATAGAGTGTCAGCGAGTGCCCCTGAGGTGCGTTGTCATCGAAACTGGTTATTGATCTGCTACTTTTCTTTCGTGCTCGCCCTTTTCTCTTGTATTTTTAGCGGTTCAGTCCTGCTTCTCTAGTCCTCAGTTTTTTTGGATATGTATGTGTGAGGGTGTGTATGTGCGTTTAAGATCATCGCTTATGAACTGTTTGCTATCCCCTTTTTTAACGGCTGCCACATGTCAATCGACAACATCAAATGTGTTGTTGTTGTTGATGTTTTCTTGAACGGGGGATTGTTCTTTTGAGTCGCCAGCGAGCAAAGCGATAGCCTCTATATTTTTCTGTATGGAAAGAAAGGAAAACATCACTGAGCTCAAAGAACGCACGAGGTGCAGCTAGGGCGACACGCCTATTTCTGTTCAAATCCCATCTCTCTCCTTTCTCTATTACTGGTGCATCTTCTCCTTATGTCAACTCTAACCCAATGAAACCACCACTACGCAGATTAACACACGATCTGCAACTTAATCGTCATCGCGTTTTCCACGAATCAGACCTTCTTTCCACTACGCAAATCACAAACGCTTCGTTAAGTTTCTTCCCTTTTAACAACACAACAACAACAACACGCATAAACAGCTAAACCAAAATCAAAATGGCTCAGTGCATTCGCCGCATCATCCTCGCCGCGATCCTCGCAGTGGTGGTCATGCTCTTCACGGCTGGCACCCACCAGGCCTCCGCCGCTCTGACGGAGACGCAGACCAGCAACACCCTCGCCTTCCTTCAGGACTTCCCCGGAGCGCTGAACTACCTCCGCTCCCGCTGGACCGGCACGAACTACTGCAGCTGGGAGGGCATCACCTGCGACGCGGACGGCGTTGTCAGCATCAACCTGTCCAACAGGGGCATGACCGGCTACATGCCCAGCATGGAGGACGAGATTGATGGCACGCAGGTCATGGTGGCTTCGATCGACCTCTCCAGCAACTCCGGCATCACCGGCAACTTTAAGAGTGACTGGGCGACGCTGAAGAACCTGAAGTCCCTCGACCTCAGCAACACCGGCCTCTACGGCAACCTGCCCGATGCGTGGAACGGCATGACGGCGCTAGAGCACATCAAGGTCACGAACACCCTCGCCTGCCGCAACCTGCCCAACTGGAACATCGCCTCACTGCTGACGATCGACCTGTCCAACAACAGGATGGGCGGCAACCTGGTCAACTCGTGGGCCAGCATGACGAACCTGACGTCCGTGGACATCACCGGCAACAGCTTCTGCGGCTGCGTGCCGAACTCCTGGGCGTCCTCCACGGTGCTGACCGCCGCCGCTAACGCCGTCGGTGGCAACCTCGTGGCGGCCAACTGCGGCACGTCGAACACGTGCAACGACAACTCCTTCCGGTGCACCAGCGCTGCGTCCGCCCCGATGCAGCTGACCGTCGCCGTGATGGCGGTGCTCGTTGCCGTGGCTGCCGTGATGGGCTTTTAAGGCTTCTCTTGGAGGTCGTACTGACTTTCTTTCTTTTGGCTTTTTTTTTGTGTGTGTGTGAAAGTGTCTGTTGGCCGAAAGGGGAAAGGGGTGTTTCACCCCTGCATGTTTCTCTTCAGACAGGTGCGCAGAGGTTTTGCGTTGCGCACAAAAAGCACCGCGCGGCACGTCATGTTAGGATGTGTGCGGACTGCAGTGTCGTGTGCACAGTGCAGCTGCTGACCTGAGTCTTTCTCTCTCTCTCTCTCCCTTTTGATGCTCCCTTCGTCTTCCAGCTGTCCTCTTCTACCTTGACAGCGCCTGCCCAATGAGATTATGTCGGGGACGCCCCTTTCTGAATAGTGACAGTCGTGTTTCACATATTATTATTTTTTCTGGTTTGCTTGGTTTTCGTGGCGTGCACATCGGTCACGTTGACATTCAACGTAGTCCCGCCCTGAATTTATGCAGCCTAAACGTGACCTTTCAAGCAAAGCTTTAAAAAAAAAAAAATTATACAATCGACTTTTCTTTTTCTTCTCTCGTTCTTGTGGGGTTTCCTTTACAGAGTTTCCTTATTATTTATTTATTTATCTTGTTTTATATTTTGATTTTATAAAATTTCTATAGCATCGGCGACCACGGAAATATTGCATCGACATTTCTCATCAGCTGGCCTTTGGGCTCTTTGTGGTTTCTATCTGATTCCGCTAGCTGTGTGTGGCAATGTGGCAATGCAATTTGCGAAGAGAGAGGCAATACGCATCACTGTAGAATGCGTTTCGCCATTCCAAAAGAAACGTACAAGAAAATGAAAAGCAAAGCAGGGCTTTGCCTTGCTCTTTGTTGTTTTGTTTGACATCGTTATATTTCGTTTTTTTTCTCTTTTTTGCCTCCGTTCACCGACTTTTCTTTTGTTCCTTTTTCTTTTTTAACATGCCCTCTCTCGTACAATGGTAAGATATCCGGAGTTTTTTTCACCTCGATTTTCAATAGAGGCCCCCGACAGTACTGGACCCACCATCAGCGGAGGAAGGTAGGCACTGATATCACACGTGCACACTCTCACACGAGCGATGGCTCACATCTGCAACCAGGTTCATTTATGCAAAGAGTTGTGTGTGCGTGTGTGTTGTGCGCGGAAGGACCAGAAAGACACAACACACGCTCTCGCTCTTCGCGAACTAGGGCTAAGAAGAGCTCCATTTTCTTCTCTCGAACCTCTGAAAAC
Organism: Crithidia brevicula; assembly: GCA_030849845.1. Taxonomy (NCBI): domain Eukaryota; phylum Euglenozoa; class Kinetoplastea; order Trypanosomatida; family Trypanosomatidae; genus Crithidia; species Crithidia brevicula. The sequence goes on along the minus strand of JASAOD010001848.1, from coordinate 8,784 downwards.
ATAGCCAACAGACCAATCCCGCCATCTGTACTTGTGTTTGAATGTTTTTTTTTTTTCCTCATTTGCCCCCTCCCTTTTTTTCTCTTTCTTATTTTTTTTCTTTCGCACGCAAAAGGCTCAACCGTTCACGGTGGCTCTTTTGCCTTCTCTTATCCTTTTTCGCTCCAGTGTGCCGGTGTGGGTGTGCTCGTCCACGCCCGTCACTTTTTTTCTGTAGATGTGACCATCGCACGCTTCAACGAGTATATATATATATTATTCCTAGACTCATCGCTACTAGCACAAAGCCGGCGAAGACAAGCCCGGTTCTGAAAAGGGGAACGTGACAAGTACTCTGATGCTGAAGCGCAGTCCTGCGCTCACACCCATCTTTCCTCATTCGTGTGGTCCAGTGCATTCTTTTCTTTGCCAGCAGTAGCAAAGGAAGAAATGAAAGAGTGGCGAGCAACAGAGAGATTGTGCTGATATCTGAAAAGAAAGAAAGAAAGAGTCACATTAACCTGTTGTCGGAGAGGACTGTGCGCGCAGCCACTGACAGGGCGTTTTATTAGCTGCTCTTTTCTTCAGTAATATTATATATATATATATATATGTGTGTGTACTCATGTGCGGTTTTCTCCTCGACCCCCATCCATTTTCCTTCCGTATCTCCCCCCTCGCCTCTGCTGATTGTCCGTGACGCTTGAATCATCTCAGCAGGCATGTTGCTCTTGTCTGTGGTGTGCTCTCACGCTTCTACACACTCTCAGCTGCACTGTCAACCAATGGCGGCACAACACAAATCTCCATTGCTCCCAAGCCCTGAAACAAACTCGTAAAGCCATTATTGCCACGCCATTTCATCGCTTCCCTATTTATATATATTTTTTGCCTTCGTAGAGCACTTGCAAGCTCCTCCAGTTTTCTTTCCTAATCCTTGCCTTTTCTCTCCCAACTCCCCATCATGCATGTGTCTCTCCCTTCGCGCCCGTAAAAGAATGTCGTCCTTAAGATGTGCGGAACCAGGAGAGATACTTAACCAAACATGACGCAGCGCTTGCGCCGCCTCGTCAACGCTGCCATTGTGGCAGCGGTGGCGATGATGCTCACCTTCACCGTGCACACCAGGCTTGGACGAATTTCACTTTCGCTTGCCCCAGGAGCAGGCCACGCTATCGCGTCCTTCGGGAGTGTCCAACAATGAAGCTCAGTGTGCTTCAGGGATACCTGGACTGGCACGGACTTCTGCAGCTGAAATGGCGCCACGCGCGACACGATTCGGCAACACCGTCAGTCTGCACCTTCCGGGAGAGATATGCCCAGCAATCAGCAGCGACATCGCCAACAGGGAAATTACGGTCACTTTCAACGACATGAACATCAACACGAAATGGAATGGCCAGGTCGAGGCAACGGGGGGCCGGCTCGCGAACCTTCAACCCTTCGACCTGCGCAACCCCGCCCTCAACTTCGGCGTCCCGGACGACGGAACCGGGATGACCGCGCTGAAAGGGGAAGGTGGACATCATCAACACTTACAGCTGCGAGCGCCTGCTCAACTGGAACTGCGCCTGTCCCCGGACGGTGCGGCTCGTCCAGAACATTCTCTTTGTGGCTCGCTGGGGACCTCGGAGGGGGAGGAGCAGTATGGAAAGCCTGAACTCGTTGGATCTTACCGGGAAGAACCTCCATGGGTGTCAGCACCCCGGCAGTCATTGGTGGCAACTTGGCGGCCTAGCTTGCGCGGAAGAGCGGAGAGAATCCCATGACCGGTGGGACAGCTCAACTTTTGGAACACAAGTGGGTCAACTCGAGCGAGCGGTGAAGCTGTTGTGGAATGATGAAGAGAGGCGTGGGGAAGAAAACGGAAGAGATGACGAGGAATTGGAGCGCCTAGTTCGCCAAAGCTTCATCCAAAGAGGAGAGAAGCTCCGAAGCACTGCATACGCAAGCACCCACGACGCAACAATGGAAGCAGCCGAAACAGCGTGATGTTACGTGTGTGTGTGTGTGTGGACTCATGGCTGTCGCTTCGTTTTGTTTCTTCATGGTTGGATGTGTGCGTACCCAATTGTGTACAACCGTGGCGAAGAAACGGTATGCACCTGCACGCCCATTCCTATAACCCTATCGTGTCAAACCCCTCGGTCTCTTGTGTGTCTTCTCTGCTGTGGTCTGTGCCCACGCGGTACAGCACAAAGACCGAAGAACTCGGGTTTCGCGCGAATGAGGATGATCCTCGTACTCTGTATGAATGTACGTGTATGACGCTGTTGCCTCTTCCCTACCTCGAAGTGCACCGCGAAATGCTCACGTTTATTTTTTTGTTTTTGCCGTCTCTTTTTTTCTGGTGTGTCCTTCACCACATCTTCCCTCACGTTATTTGTTTGTTTCCTCGCATGAAGGCTCGCCCTCCTCAAATCTGCCGACAATGTGTTCTGTTTCCCTACAATGCATCATTTATAATTATTAATCTTCTTTCGCAACCTGAACGCGAATCTCTCCACCACTCCTTTCCCTGTTTCTGAACTGGCTTTGTTTGCCATCCAGCGTTCTCTTTATCTCCGTTCCTCTCCCATTACTATTCTCATATATATTTGCTGTTGCTTTTTGTTTTGTTCTTTGTTTGCTTGATTGTTTCCTGACGCCGCTCAGGATTGTGTCTTTTCCTTCTGGCGAGTACGTGCCGCCCTCCGCTGTCCGCGTTGAAGAGCTCGGAAGGTTAGTGCGGCTTGCAGGTACATGGGCACCGCACCTCCGTCGTCGTTCTCTCTCTCTCGCAAATTCCTCCTTTCTTACGCCTTTTCTTTTATTATCTTTCTCCCTTTGTGTTTTGTTTGTTTCTTTCGTACTTCTTCTCTTTATGCGATGGCGCGTTATCTTTTTCTTTACCTCATAGTGCGCTTTTTCGTTTTGTGTTTACCAGGGCGATCACTGCATGCATCTTTTTTTTTTTTTTTTGCTCGCCTCTTTCAAATACCTCTTCTTTCCTAGTGTGCGGATGGCGCACAAGCAAGGATAAGCGGAAAAAGGATCAAGGCAAGAGCTGCATGCAATTATCTTTCTTTTTTTTCCAGGCTCTACCAGTTTTGTAAACCGTTTCTTTTACTATGATCCTCTACCTAACCGTAAACAATTGGTTTTTCTTTTTTTGTAATCCATATAAAGCTCTTTCATGTTCTTCTCAATGACGCATCCTACGCCATCCTTCTCTCATTGTGGCATATTGATCGGTGACTTCATTTTTGCTTTTTTTTTTCTATTGTATGCTCTTTCTCGCGGAAAACCAAAATACACGACAACACCAAAAGAAAGAAGAAGCAGATACAAGGTTTTTGACAACCTGCCTTGACGGCAGTAGAGACTTAGGGAAGCAACTGTGATGCTGGGATCTCTGTATGTTTGAAGAGGCTGAAGGCCAAAAAATGCGTAGAATTATTTTTTTTTTTAATGCAAATGGAAAACACAGATCGTTCACATCAACATTGGCTCTCAATCTGGTTGTGCAAGTAGCAGATTTACGCTCTTGAGCTTCACGTCTGCGCGCTCCACGAGCTGCTCCCAAAACTAGGCATTCTCTTTCCCCACCCCCCAGCACGTGCAGTAGTAGTAGTAGTAGTAGTGGTAGCTGCAGCACCAGCAACGGCTGCTAATGCTGTTCCTCTTCGTCTCTGCGTTTTTTTTGAGAATGAGAAACAACAGAATCTTTTAGCAGGGAAACACTTTTCAACGTAGTTGCGCGCTGCTGTGCGTCGCTCCTCTGATGCAAAAAGCACCGCGTGCTGAGTTGGATGCGTGGAATGCGCCTCAAAAGGCATCACCCGGCTCACCTTCCTTTCTTTTCATAAACTTCGCACTCCCTCCTCTCACCTTTCTTCATCAACGCATTCAAATCCCTTGATCGACACTTCTTTATTATTGGTAATTACTCAGAATGATCAAGACGGCCATCACGTTAACAGTTTTTTGTAAGAGAAGCAAAAACGAAATTAACAAATCTTGATTAACAAATTAATTAACTGGCCCCGGCAAAGGTGAAGACGGTGTTCGAGCAGGTATATTCTCGTAACACCATCTACACCCTTCCTCTTTCAATTTTTTTTTTCATTGTCTCATCTTTCCAACACACACAGACATATATATTTATATATCCTCTCCGCGCAACAATTCAATCTGCTAGTGTTTACAAATCTCTTTTTCGTTTTCCCTCATAAGCACTCTTGTTTCAGTTTTTCGTACATTTTTTTTCCCTGTGGGAGTAGTGGCCGTCGTCGACTCTGCTGAACGACATCAAGTCCCTTTTGAGTGATCTTTTCTAACACCTCTACAACGCCTCCGTCACTCCATACAGACATACCTCAGTTCACTCGACATCATAAAATTATTCTTTCTCTCTCTTCTGATCTGATCCAGGTCTCTAGTTCCGCACCTTGAGCGGTGACACCAATCGTAGCAAACGATGGTACAGAGCATCCGCCGCCTCCTCCACGCTGCGGTTCTCGCAGTGGTGGTGCTGCTGTTCTCCGGCGCGGTGCANGTGGACATCACCGGCAACAGCTTCTGCGGCTGCATGCCGGCGACCTGGACGTCGACGGTGCTCGTCAACGCCGCTACGGCGGCCAACAGCGAGCTCGCGGCGGCCACGTGCCACAGCACCCGCTTCTGCACGGACGCGGACTACGTGTGCGACACTCAGACGACCACCACAAGCACGACCACCACCACCACTAAGATGCCGGTGTCTACGACACCGACGAAGACCACTGCAATGCCTTTTTCCTCGAACACTCTCGTATTCTTGCAGTCCTTCAGAAGTGTCATTCCTTACTTGGGGAGCCGCTGGAGTGGCACCAGCTATTGCAGTTGGGACGGAGTGACATGTGACAACTCCTCGAACACGGTTGCCGTAAATTTGAGCGGCCGCGGCCTTTCAGGTGAGCTGCCCAGCATTGATAGTTTTCTTTCCGGCGTGCAGATCATGGTGGTGTCCATCAACATGTCGTACAATTCGCGACTAGCGGGCGATTTCCAGGACTCCTGGGCGGCCCTGAAGAATCTAAAGACGTTAGATCTGAGTTATACAGCTGTGCGCAACAGTATTCCGGACTCGTGGAACGGCATGACGTCCTTGGAGACGGTGAAGATCAGCAACACCAACGCATGCCGTGGCCTTCCGAACTGGAACATCGCCTCGCTGCGCACCATCGACTTGTCGAACAACAAATTGGGCGGTGCGTTGGCCAGCTCGTGGGGCGAGATGACGTCATTGAGCTCTGTCGTGATCACCGGCAATACCTTCTGCGGCTGTGTGCCCACTTCCTGGGCGTCTTCGGCTATTTTGACCGGCGCTGCGGCGACTATCGGCGGCAACCTCGTCGCGACTAATTGTGCCTCTGCAGCCGCGTGTAGTCAGAACTCCTTTGCGTGCCCCACCGCAGCAGCGTCAGGACCGCTGCAGGTGATGCTTGCCGTAGTGGCGACCATCGTCTCGCTGACAGCCGCTGTCGCCCTCTAACGAGCCTCATCGTGCGGTGAAGCCGAGACTTTACGGTAAGCTACATCTTCTCATCGAAAAAAAGATGTCTATGTGCGTGTGTAACAGTGTTACTTTTTTCAGTTGTTACGTTCACTGTTACGGATGTTGTCTTTCTTGCTATGGCAGAGTGGTCGGTGCTTTTTTGCACGCGGAGCTGATTATACGAGTCGCCGCTGCGAAGGCCAGTAACGGTGTGTACTTGTAATTATTCTTCTTCTTTTTTGTGTGTGTAGCGCTTTTCATTTTTAAAGGAAACATCCCGCCGTGATTGGGCCCCTTAAATGAAGCCGTCCAGATATCCTAGCCAGTCTTCCCCCCGTGCGTCAGCAGCTATCCTCCCTCTTCCTTTATCTCCACACCTTCCCCTGGTGTAATTCGCAGGTACGGGCTTGTGCCTGACAAAGTCAGTATTGATTTCACTTTCAACCTTCAACGCCCTAGTTAGTTTGAGTATCTTTCCTTTTCAATAAGGTTTCTTTTTGTCACCGATGGCCCTTTTTCAGTAATGTATTTTGGTAGAACATGCTGGTTAGTAGAGGCGAATTGAAAGCTCGCGTTTCGTGGCATCCTCTTTCTTTCTAAAAAGAATTTTGGTCATATAAGGTTTCCTTTTTATTTCTGTCTTTTGCTTATGCTCTTTTTACATCAGCTCTTCTTTTGTATTTTGTCTCGTCTTTTTTCTTTTTTTTTTGTTATTAGAGCGCCAGCTCCTTTTCTTTTCCTATTTTTTCGTCAACTCTCCTTTAATTGTGAGAGTGCGACACCCCGTACTATAAACTTTCTCTTTTTTTTTATCTGGCACAACCTTATTGCAGCGATGTGCAGACGTGCACGTCCATTCTGGGTTTTTTTTAACGCTTACCGCTGCGTGTAGATCACAGTGGTGAGCAGAGAGGTCCTTTCAAGATTTCCACAACAATACAAGAAAAAGCGTGCACATATCAATCAAAAAATTGAACTTGCAGCTGTCATGGCACTGGTTTGTGACGCGCAAAGAGCTTGGGGCTTTAGGTTCCTTCGACAAAATTGAGCGAGGTAACACTCCTCTGAGGAAAAGCAGCCGTGCCCGGCTCAACAAACGTTCTGCCTTTAATGTTGTTTTTTTGCGGTGGGCCTGTGCAATTGACGAAAGGCACCTAGCTTTTTTCTTGATTTTTTTCCTAAAAGCAGTACGGCAAACAAAAACATCAGCAGTGCTCGTCGTATCGGCGTCAACTGCCAAGACCGCCGCAACTTTATTGAACACGATCTTTGCTGCCACGTACGTGAACTTTTCTCATTCATCCGTGCCGCGCCCCATGTCCTCTATTATTTTACCTTGCTCATCAACTCTCCTACCCTCTGCTTTTTCCGTTACAACAATCTCATCATCTCCTAAACAACTAAAGACTAAAACCACCGCCTTTACCTGAACTCTTTGTGTTTGTAAGCTTTCCTCTACGGATAACAGTCGTATATAGTTCTCTGCGCCAACACTCCCGTACGTACCCCGGTTGTCATTCCCAAAGCCACCGTACACGACATCATCTCCCGTTGTTTCAGCTGGATTTCCTCCACAGATCTCTTTCTTCTTTATTTCATTTTTTTTCTCTTGACTTTGTGGATTTTCTACGGCCCCACTCGTCTTCAACAAGAAAAGCCCCTTGGCGTAGATCTACATATTGAGACGTGTTTTTCTCATCCATCGAGTATCTTCCCACCATGCCACACAGCATGCGCCGCCTCACCCACGCCGCGATTCTCGCACTTGTGGTACTGCTGTTCTCCGGCGCAATGCAGCACGCACTCGCTGCACTGACCACCGCACAGGTGACGGCCACTACAGCTTTCCTTGAGGCGTTTCGTACCTCGATTCCCAGCCTCGCCACCGCCTGGGCGACCCCGGGCTACTGCAACTGGGATGGTGTCAGCTGCGACGCGGACGGCTTCGTCAGCGTCAACTTGAACAGCAAGAGCCTCGTCGGTGCGGTGCCCGCTTTACCAAACGGTGTTAATGGATTCCAGGTAATGGTGGTGTCCATCGACATGTCCACCAACCCGAGCATCGTCAGCGGCTTCCAGGACTCGTGGGCTGGTCTGACCAACCTGCGGTCCCTCGACCTCAGCAGCACCGGTCTCTTCGGTGCCATCCCGGACTCGTGGAACGGCATGACGTCTCTGCAGACGGTGAAGATCAGCAACACCAACGCGTGCAAGGGCCTGCCCAACTGGAACATCGCCTCGCTGCGCACCGTCGACCTCTCCAACAACAAGCTCCGCGGATCTCTTGCGAACTCGTGGGGTCCGATGGTGGGACTGACGTCCGTGGACATCACCGGCAACAGCTTCTGCGGCTGCATGCCGTCGACCTGGACGTCGACGGTGCTCGTCAACGCCGCTACGGCGGCCAACAGCGAGCTCGCGGCGGCCACGTGCCACAGCACCCGCTTCTGCACGGACGCGGACTACGTGTGCGACACTCAGACGACCACCACAAGCACGACCACCAGCACCACCACCACCACCACTGGCGCGCCGGTGTTGTGCTACGTGGAACACTGCATCACATGCAAGACGGGCCTTCCCAACTGGTGCTCCGAGTGTGAGACTGGCTACAACCGTCGCAACGATGGTTCCTGCATGATATCCGGATACTGTGAGGTGCAGCACTGCACCCAGTGCTCACCCACGGACTACACCCTGTGCCAGATTTGCAACAGCGGCTACGAGCCGACGGCATCCGGCACCTGCGTGCGTGTTACAAGTGGCGCGGCCTCTCCGGCCTCTCTGTTCGCTGCGGTGGCGGCGGTGGTTGCGGCCCTGATGGCTGTCGTGTACTGAGCGCGATGGATCGAGAGAGTGTCGTGGGCCGTGCTGCCGCACCTACACCAGCACTCCCGCACCTCGCAGACCGCAGGTGCCCGATGGTAGCAGTGGCTTTTCTCCTGTGCTCTTAATTTATGTCTTTCCCTTCTCTCTCCCTTTTCGGTTTTCTGTTCCCCATAACACTTTCTCTCGTTAGTTTTCCATGAGAGATGTGCCGCGTCGTCTCTTCCCGTGCCGGCACTCAAGTCCGCCCCCACCCTGCGAGGCGCTCTCTGTGTGGCAGTGGTGAAGGTGTGCCCCCTCGCTTCCCGCACGCGCGCACATGTCTTCTCGTGTCTTTTCTATGTTTCTTTTCGTCGCTCGCTACTGTTGAGGGGTGTACAAGGGTGATCGCAGAGTCCCCACTGCACGCCGCTGTATAGCGTGTGGAATGTCGGTCTCTGCGCTCTCCCAGCAAGCAGTGT